>LBNU01027585.1:0-11253 GCA_014162995.1 Artemisia annua | reverse complement strand
GTAAATCACATTCTGTTCTTGCTGAGCTTTCTTGAGATTACAAGGTGTTTTGTTACCAAGAGCCATTTTACGTTTTGTGTGGTAAATCGGATCTGTTTGATTTGAAATCATTTGAAGAGTTTGTGATGAATGACCCGTTTTAACCAACAAATCTTCAAGTTTTGCAATCTTATGTTCTGACTCTATGATTTCGTCCAAAAGCTTATCTTCTTTCTTTGCAAATTCCTTTTTCAACTCATCCCGTTCTTTTTGAAGATTGGTATAAGCTGTTTTTTGTTTAGAAAGTTGGTTTTGTAAATCAGAAATTTCCGCGTTTAGGGATCTAATTTGCTTTTGTAAATTAACATCAAGTGTATCATATTTTATTTGCAAATGTTTTTCCCTTGAAACCGAATTTTGATAACCAGTTTCTAATTCAGACAGTATTTGTGTGTGAAATTGAAAAGCTTTTTCTTTTTCCTTGTATCTCGCAAGCTCAGCGGTCAACTTAGCATTCGCGGCCTTAGCTTCGTGATTGACCTTTTTTACATTCTCAATCTCAATTTGACAATTATTCAACAATGATTCAAATAAAGCACGTGTTTCCTCATCATTCTCAGCATGCTGTGAAACAAAGCCTCCATTATGATTCATATCGGGATTTGACGAATCAATATTACTATTATTCGGCATGTCCTGGTATGTATCATAATCGTATGCTTGTGTCTCAGAATGCTGTTCCTCATGAGGGGACATATTAAGCATATCATTATTGTTGAAAGAATTGTTTAATGGTACCTCAGATACTGCATTGACGTCATAAAACGGATGTGTCTCAGAATCTGTGTCGTACTTAGCCTTCTGGAGATTTGCCATGAATATGCAGTTCACATCAATATCTTCACAATCTTCCATATCATCCATAAGTGCCATATAGTCAATCTCCTCAGCATTCAACTGAAATCCTGCTTTCTGCTTCTGAGCCAGCATCAATACTTTCTGCAAGTACTCAGGATCTTTCTTATCCACCCTTGAAGGACAGTTCCTTGCCATGTGACCGACACCCTGACAATTAAAACACTTAACCAAATTTCCCTGATTCACGTTCACATTCCCATTATTCCCTCCAACCTGAGCTGCAACATTTCCAACCTGATTTCCCATAGCCTGATTACCAACATACTGACCCCGTTGATTCCCAACAAACTGACCCATCTGATTCCTTTGACCCATCCTATTTCCTGCAAACTGACCCATTTGATTCTGATTCCCCATGTGAAAGCCCGTAGCATATCCTTGCTGATTCCCCATAACACCAACCATTTGACCCGTATTGCCCATATTGAACCTCGGTTGAGCAATCTGCTTGTTACGAGTGTTCGATGAAATTCGTTGGTTGTTGTTAGTTGGAGTTGAATAGCGTCCTTGGAATGCCTTAGTCAGAAGAGCAAATGCTTGAGTTATTGCAGCAAGATTCTCATCATTATCAGTGAATTCGGGTTCTTGGAATTGTTGATCTGGTAGTTGTTGTGGAATGACTTCGTGTTGTTGTGGGTAGAATGATTGTTGATAGATAGGTGTTGGTTGTGAAACGTATGGTTGTTGCACATAGTTGTGAGTGGAAGATGATGATGGTTTTTGTGTGTTCACTGGTAGAGGTGTTGGTGTTGTAGCAATGAGTGCAAGAGGATCATGATTCTTAGCCAACTTTTCCTTCCTAACTTCATTTGCCTCAGCTTGGTTTTGCTTCAAGAAGTCATAGAGTTGATCATAATCCACCTGATGAAGATTCTTTGTTTGGTTGACAATTGTGACAAATCGACCCCATTCTTTTGGTAGATTGTTGATGAACTTAATGTTTGTCACAATTTGTCGTGGTTCCAACTTGTTTCTGATCAGCTCATTCATCAAGGTACAGAATCTGGTGTAGTATGATTCAATCTGTTCACCTGCTGTGGACTTGAAGTTCTCCCATTCTGTTAGAAGCTTGTTCTCAACATCTTGTTGTCCAATTTCTGTTCCATGACAAAGTCTTCTAACTCGTTCCCACATAGCATAAGCTGTTTGACAACTGTCGACTGCAACAAAGATCTCACGAGGTAAACCAAGTTGAATGAGATGCATTGCCATATCATCTGCTTTAATCTGCTTCCAGTCTTCAGCTGTGTAATCTTCTTCTTTTTGGAGACGAAAGAATGGTTGATTAGGAGGTGTTCCATCTAGATTACCCGGATCAAGGATTTCTTTTGGCTGGAATGGACCGTTTTCAATGGATTTGATCATGAGTTTACCATCATCTTTGGTTTTGATGTAGCGAAGCATACGGCTTGTCCATGGAAGATAACTACCCTTTTCAAGCATAGGAGGACGGTTTTCAGCACCGGCAGCATGAATATCTTGTTGAGATGCCATTATGATTTGATTCAAAGTGACGTGTCGTGAAAAGTTGTTGTTGGATATTTAGGATGAACTTAGGTTGTTGTTGTTGTAGATTAGAGATGATGAAACTTTAAAGGCGTATACGGTTGTTTTTAGTGAGTTTGAGTTTTCCCTCCAAAAATCGAATTAGAAAAATTTCATAACCAAAATTATACTCGCAAAATACCAAGCTTCCTTACTTACTCGCAAACTTTCTTTCTTACTCGCAATATTCTTACTAGCAAGCCACAAATATCAAACTCGCAAAGACCAACACCCTTACTCGCAAAAACGCAGCTTCTCTTACTCGCAAAAAATGTGAATTCCCTTCTTACTCGCAAAGTTCAATTGATACTCGCAAATTTTTGTAAAAAAAGTTAGCAGAGTTTTGTGTTGATACTCGCAATAGGAAATCCTTACTCGCAAGAGACGATAAGGAATGAGGCTTACTCGCCAAATTTTTTGATACTCGCAAAGAATAAAGTGGATACTCGCAAAAAAACCTACAAATTACCAATACTCGCAAGCCAAAAGCTCGGATACTGGCGCAAAAGAAGGCTGGTTACCGGAACTTAGAAAATATTGATTACTATCCCTATAATGTCTACTCGAGATAAGCCCAAAAAAAAAACTTAATCATATGAATTTTGGAGTGCAAAACGAGTAAAACAACCTAAAACGATTCTATAACCTTTTAAACACCTTTAAATCTTCCAAAACCAAAATCAAACCACCACGAACCTTATGGAACTATAACAGCCTAACTTCCGAGCCAAACGACGCAAAAGTAGGCTAACGAACCAAAACCCAATAACAAAACTAAATCTAAAACAACCCTAAATCTATCCCTTGGCGTTGATACCACTTGTAGGACCATGTTGCTAACCTAATCACGACCATGTTCACCTTAGATCTAGAGAGAGAAAGAGAGATGTAGAGGAGAGAAGATGGGAGGATCACTATGCGTAAAATAAAGCTATGTGTATTCCACAATGATCAACCAACCTCAAAGTGAGGTTATACATACCTTATATAGGTGTGAAGTCTAGGTTTTTGATCTTTTACATATTTGGCCTTTAGACTTTCTAGTTTGAATAAAATTGAACATATAACTTCCTAAAAAACTTTCTAAACGCAACCTATTACACGATTCAAGAATATAATGACCGACCTTCATAATATAAAGATACAATGCTAACATCGGTTATTGTGATCCATCAAATAACACGTTTTTCATACCAAAGGGCTTTAGTTCAGTTGTTTACTCACCTTCGAAAAAACCCATGAGCCTGATGGAGAGATTTTGGTGATAAAATGTGAAGGGGTTCGATCCCAGCTCGTTGCTTCACTACAGTTGCTCCAGCTCTTGTAGGTGGACAATGGCTGGTACCAAAAAGTTACCCGGGTCGAGGTGTTACATTTTTTTTCTTTTGAAACATAAACATTTTTACATTCTTAAATGAATAATGGATATATTGGTGGTTAATTGGTTTCATTTTTTCGGGCAACGACTCAAATCTTGGCGCNGCCAAATTTTTTGATACTCGCAAAGAATAAAGTGATACTCGCAAAAAAACCTAACCAATTACCATACTCGCAAGCCAAAAGCTCGATACTCGCAAAAGAAGGCTCGTTACTCGGAAAACTTAAGAAAATATTGATACTTCCCTAAATGTCTTACTCGCAAGAAAGCCAAAAAAAAAACTTAACATATCGAATTTTGGAGTGCAAAACGAGTAGAAAACAACCTAAACGATTCTATAACCTTTAAAACACCTTTAAACCTTCAAAACAAAATCAAACCACACGAACCTTATGAACCTAACGCCTAAACTTCGAGCCAAACGACGCAAAAGTAGGCTAACGAACCAAAACCAATAACAAAACTAAATCTAAAACAACCCTAAATCTATCCTTGGCGCTTGATAACCACGTTGTAGGACCATGGCTCAACACTAAAATCACGACCCATGTTTCACCTTAGATCTAGAGAGAAGAAAGAGAGATGTAGAGAGAGAGAGATGGGAGGATCACTATGCGTAAAATAAAAGCTATGTGTATTCCACAATGATCAACCAACCTCAAAGTGAGGTTATACAATACCTTATATAGGTGTGAAGTCTAGGGCTTTTGATCTTTTACATATTTGGCCCTTAGACTTTCTAGTAATTGATAAATGAACATATAACTTCCTAAAAAACTTTCTAACGCAACCTATTACACGATTCAAGAATATAATGACCGACACTTCATAATATAAAAATACAATGCTAACATCGGTTATTGTGATCCATCAAATAACACGTTTTCATACCAAAGGGCTTTAGTTCAGTTGTTACTCACCTTCGAAAAACCCATGAGCCTGATGGAGAGATTTTGTGGATAAAATGTCAAGGGTTCGATCCCAGCTCTTGCTCACTACAGTTGCTCCAGCTCTTATGAGGTGGACAATGGCTGGTACCAAAAGATACCCGGGTTCAGGGTGTTAACATTTTTTTTCTTTGAAAATAACACATTTTTACATTCTTAAATGAATAATGGTAATATTGGTGGTTAATTGGTTTCATTTTCTTCGGGCAACGACTCCAAAGTCTTTCTCATCGGTCAAGTTCATGTTGGGATAGATTGCGATTTGCGATTATTCACATTCTCGAATAGCTAAATTTCACTGCTTATTTAGTATAAGCAAGTTGGATGTATCATGTAAATATAGTTTTTCAAGATAAAGTTACTTGATTTCACCGACATTGGTGTCGAGTGTGGCACGGGTTACAACCGATTTTATGTCACAAAGTGCAAATGTTATTAAAACCAGTCGATTTTTAATATGAGCAACTTAACTCCCAATATTTACATCTTGCTATTTTTGTTTTTTATGGTGTAACTTAGTTAATCCAAATGGCACAAAAATCTTGAGTCCATCCCTTTTTGCGATTTTTTTTTTCATCTTGTAATCTTATTCTTAATTGCCACATGTATTTGCATTTTCCCAATCTTGTANATTACCACCTGTATTTGCTTTTTCCCGATGTTTCGTTTTCACTTTTTCAAAACGTGACTCCCCATTGCCATCAATTCTCACCGGTTCAATACCCTCACATATTCCCATTAGTTTTTTGAACGTCAGCCTCTTCTAGTTCTCACACACCAAACCTTCACTATATATATACATAGCTTCATTTGAGATCTTCTTAGTTCAACTTCAATACATACAGTATTTGTTTCTTGATCAAATGGGTGAAATGATGAAATTGGGTCCCAAAGAAATGAAAGGAGAGATATGGGACCAAAAAGGCATGTCTGAAATTGTGCAAATTAATATTTCACATCAAAACAACTGCATCAACTCGTTCAAGATTTCTGTTGATGGAAATGAAGACATGCCGGTTGTGTATGCTCAAGAAACCTATGGAAATCCCGATGGGATGAACTTTAGCACTGTAAGGAACATAAAACAATTTTTGTTACTAGTTGTTTTTTATATACATTTATATTTAGTTAGTACATATCTGTGTTTATGAATATTTATATATATTACATACACAAAAACGCATGCATGCATAGAGACACACAACAATAAAAAATCATTAGGGTCACGCAAAAAGGTGTCACCAAAAGTCAAAAAAGCGTCAATGGTATGAATTGAAAGTGTCAACAAGTGTTAGAATAATGTCACTAAACTTTAAGGTGTTTTTCTCACACATAAAAGTGTTGGTAAAGGTATATTTATAAAATTATACCCATACTTTTTAAACTGTTTTAGTGACAACTTTTATGTCATTCAAAGTCAATTTTTTGTAGTCATATAGATGCATATAGACGCTGCCATATGTAGACAAGCGTTTGTTCTATCAAGTCTCAGAGTCGTAAGTTGAGACTCGTGTGTTATTAGGTGATATTAATCAATTATAATTTTGTTAGCCCATATTATGTAACGGGCTCAAGCCCGAGTCTAGAACATTCTGTGTATCACTATTTATATGTACAATGTAATCAATCAAGACAATCAATCAAATATTCATTCACCATTATATTATTCTCTGTATCCTTACATAGCCCATATTATGTAACGGGCTCAAGCCCGAGTCTAGAACATTCTGTGTATCACTATTTATATGTACAATGTAATCAATCAAGACAATCAATCAAATATTCATTCACCATTATATTATTCTCTGTATCCTTACATGGTATCAGAGGTTTCGATCCTCTAAAAACCCTAAACACAAAACAACGATCTACAGCGCCGCCTTCGGCCGCCGGCTACACGCCGGAGGTTCGGAGGGCTCCCTTTAAACCCAACCCTAATTTTTTTATTATTTTTTTCTTTCGTCTACCCATCAAATTTACCGAATATCATGTCTTTTTTTTTTTAAAAGTCCAAACCTGAAACAATAGCTTCCGTTATCCAATGGTGTAATTAATTCTTTTTTATTTGCTATCACAAAGATAGTTGTTTGCCTAAACCTTCTGCCATGTGTCTTTGTTTGAAGATGGTGCTGCTTCAATTGGATGATATGGAATCGTTAGAATAAGATTGAATAATGGGAATAAGATTGAATAATGGGTTTGACAAACGGAAATTCAATAAAAAAAAAATAAAAAAAATAAAATTGTGGATCTTTATGTTTTTCTAAGAAAAACATGCCCCGTTTGTTCGGAAGGTTCTTTGGGGTTGAAGTTTTAGAACCAACTTTCGTTTTATCATTTTTTTCTTTTGATGTTAGTGCATTAGTTTTTAATTTCTTTTGTTTTAGTTCTAGGGGATACTTTCGTTTTCTCATCTTTTTATTGTGTTGGTGATTTGTGCTAAGGTCACAAATCCAAACATTATTATTGTGTTGTTCGTGCTTTAGGTCACGAGCCTGTGTGTTGGTGATTTGTGCTAAGGTCACAAATCCACACATTCTTATTGTGTTGTTCGTGCTTTAGGTCACGAGCCTGTTATCTGTCTTCTCCGGTTTGCTGAAGATGTGTTTCCGCTTGCTGTCGAATGTCTTCTTCAACAAATTATCTATTAGTTTTACTTTATTGTTTATTAGCTTTTAATCTCCAGTCCGAGCTTTCGCGATTTCGCCGCTCGGACTGCGGGGGAGTGTTAGCCCATATTATGTAACGGGCTCAAGCCCGAGTCTAGAACATTCTGTGTATCACTATTTATATGTACAATGTAATCAATCAAGACAATCAATCAAATATTCATTCACCATTATATTATTCTCTGCATCCTTACAAATTTCTCCTACAAAGTTAGTATATAATGTGGATTGTATATATTTACTAGTCAATCGATTTTGTTGCGTTAAATTAAAATTATATATTATGATATCACGTATGTCTAAAGTTTTGTTTAAAATACAGGTGGTAATTGATCATCCAAAAGAGTTTTTAGTTTTCGTAAGTGGTGAATACCTTGACGGTAAATTGGCGTCAATTGTTTTTGTTACCAACAAAACAAGACACGGACCGTTTGGGAAGACGGGAGGTAGTAGTAGTAGTAGTAATAACATGAAATGTAAAGTGAGAGAGATTTCATTATTGTGAAATGGTAAGAATGAATTACAATTACAATGAAAGGAGATATCAAGTCTATTTATACTACAACTCTTAACTAACATTTAAAGAGTTAACTAACTAACTAATCAAACTTAGACAAATATCTTTGATGACGTAAGCAATGTGGTGAAGTGATGCAGTTGTTGACTTTGTTGACTTTCAACACTGTATGAATTTGCTTTGTAGTAGTAGCTCCAATACCCCCCCCCCCCACAAGTTGGCAGTGTGTATGGTTCACACATGCCCAACTTGGACAAACATTTATGAAAAGGATAGGTAGTGAGTGGTTTAGTGAGTAAGTCTGCTGTTTGTGATGTAGTGGGAACATAGGTTGGGAGAATTTGGCCTGCCTTGATTTTATCCCTCACAAAATGACAATCTATCTCAATGTGTTTAGTTCTAGCATGTTGGACTGGGTTGGATGCTAGAGCTATTGCAGGTGTATTGTCACAAAAGATTCTCACCGGTAGTGTTGATTGCACATGAAGATCTTTGAGTAGAGAGTTTATCCATGTAACTTCACAGGAACAATCAGCCAAAGCTCTGTACTCTGCCTCTGTAGAGGACCTTGAAACCACAAGCTGCTTCTTAGATTGCCAGGAGATTAAACTGTTTCCCAGAAAGATACCAAAACCAGTGATTGATCTTCTAGAGGAAGGGCAACTAGCCCAGTCACTGTCACAGTATGCTTGCAGAGTCATGGTGTTGTCTCTTGGAAATAGTAAACCTTGGCCTGGACTCAATTTAATGTATCTGATAACTCTGTGCAGTGCTTCCATATGAGTGGTGGTTGGTGATTGAGAGAATTGGCTTAAGAGTTGGGCTGCAAAAGCAATGTCAGGCCTACTTATTGTGAGGTAGATCAGTTTCCCTACAAGTGTTCTATATTGAGATGGATCAGGTAGGGGATCTCCATCATCATGAGTAAGTTTCTTTGTGGGATCCAGAGGTGTTTTGGCATGCTTTGTGTTCATCAGGCCAGCAGCTTCAATTAAATCCAAGGCATATTTTCTCTGTGTCATTGCAATACCCTTTGGCTTTCTTAAGAACTCAATTCCCAAGTAATAATGAAGTTGACCAAGGTCCTTTATGCTGAATTCATTGTGTAGTTTAGCTTTGATGTTCTGAATATGGGTAAGAGAGTTGCCTGAGATGAGTATATCATCAACATAGATGAGGAGGACTAGTGAAACTGTATTGGTGAAGTATGTAAAAAGAGAGGTATCAGCATGACTCTGTGTGAACCCTTGTGAGATTAAGAAGTTGTTGAGCTTAATTGACCATTGTCTGTTGGCTTGCTTGAGGCCATACAGAGACTTCTTGAGCTTGCAGACAGAATTGGGAGGGTATGCTTTGTTGTAGCCACTTGGTAAACTCATGTACACCTCTTCATCAAGATCTCCATGCAAAAATGCATTATTTATGTCTAGTTGGTGGAGATGCCAGTTTAAAGTAGAAGCAATAGCAAGAATTGTTCTCACAGTTACCATCTTTGCTACTGGAGCAAAGGTCTCTGTGTAGTCAATTCCCTCCTTTTGATTGTACCCCTTTGCTACTAGCCTAGCCTTGTATTTCTCCACTGTTCCATTGGCATGATACTTGATTCTAAATACCCATTTGCAACCAATGGATTGTTTTGAAGGGGGTAAAAGAACAACTTCCCAAGTGTTATTTGCTTCTAAAGCAGCTATTTCTCTATCCATTGCTTGCCTCCATTTAGGATTCTTAGATGATATGAAGTGGGTTCTGATTCTTGGTGAATAAGATTAATGAGGTGTAAAGTGGATTTGTTTGTGATGTTAGAGTAGTTAATATAATGTGAGGTGTGATGTTTAGAGTGAAATGAGTTAGCTGTGTGTGGTGGTTTGTAATGATGATAATCCTTGAGTTTTGTAGGAATGTGTTTGGTTCTTGTGGAGGTTCTTAGAGGTGGAGGTTCTGGTGTAGGAATAGAAGTGGGTTCTGAGGTAGGTTGTGAATGTGTCACTGGTTCTGCTAGTGTGGGTGATGGTATAGGTGGTGGTGTGGGTGGTAATGTGGGTTCTGGTGTAGTGTTGTTGTGGATGGGTGATGTTGGTGATGCAGTTGTTGAAGGTTCAGATGTGGTGGTGGGTGTATGTTCTGGTGTTGGTGTGTTTGTGTTTGATTGTGTAGGAAATGGTGGAAAGTTGTTTGGTGGTGTGAGTATAGTTGGTGAAGGGACTGGTTGTGGGAAGAAGATGGGTGAATGGGAGGAAGGATTAGTTGTGGTGTTGGGTGTTTGGGAGTTATGAAATGGAAATATGGTTTCATAGAAGGTGACATGCCTGCTAATAAATACTTTGTTTGTTTCTTGTGAGAGTAAAAGGTATCCTTTTTGAGTTTGTGGATAACCTAGTAAAACTGATGGTATTGTTCTTGGTGCAAACTTATTTGGTGTGTGAAGTGATGCATAGGCTAAACAACCTATGGTTTTGAGATTGGAAAGGTCTGGTGGTGAATTAAATAACATCTCAAAGGGACTTTTGTTTTCAATGGTGGATGAGGGGAGTCTGTTGATAAGGTATGTGGCAGCTAAGAGACTATACCCCCATAAATGGATTGGAAATTTTGCTTGAAAATGAATAGACCTTGCCACTTCTAAAAGGTGTTTATGTTTTCTCTCTGCCCTCCCATTTTGTTGAGGTGTGTTTGGGCAGGAGGTTTGGTGTATTATTCCTTTCCTTTGGAAAAATTCAGTGAGTGAATGTGATGAGTGTGCAAATACTCATCATTTTTATCACATTTAGACTGCCAAAACATCTGAAAACACACAGAAATACCCTCAAACATATAAAATATCACAAAAACATGTTTTTATGTGTTTCAGATACAAAAGGATTGAAAACTGATGAAAAACAGTCAAGTTTGCACAATTGACAGTTTCAGTCCCTAAACTTTCACAAAATGGCAAAAATAGTCCCTGGTATTTCAAAACATGAAAAATATCATCAAAGGTCCTTTTTAATTCACAAGTTGTCATAAGAAACCCTTTAGAGTCAAAAATTGTAAAATGACAACTTTGGTCCCTCAAGTTTCAAAAATGGCAAAAATAGTCCCTGGGTATTCAAAACTTGGATTTTATCACAAAATACCCTTGAACTATTCATAAAATACAATTTGGAACATTTTTGATAACTTTTAGATATTTACATGTTTAGTCCCTCAAAATCCAAAATTTACAAGAAATGGTCCCTAAGGTTTATAAAAAAGGAAATTTTCAACTGTGATCCTTGAACTATTCACATATGGCAAATATGGTCCTTGTGAGAAGTTTAAAAA
>LBNU01027583.1:1661-13661 GCA_014162995.1 Artemisia annua | reverse complement strand
ATCATTTCGGGTTCTTCTCTAAGATTCGGATTGGACAGATGCGAAGAATCCTGGAGTTGATTCGACCGATGCGCATGATTTGGTTACCAATTTGGATGATTGGTAGAAACGGGTTGGAGTAATGTTGAGAATCACGTCATTGAGAGTCTATACCCCTACTCTAACTCAAGTTACACATAGCGCTAAAATTCTTCAGGTCCCGTATTGATTTTACTTAAACCTATGAACTCACCAGCGAAAGCTGACCTTTTTAAGCATGTATTATCTCAGTGTATTAGAAGTCTTGCTTTCACATACTTGGACATCGGTTGTGCTGCTTGAGATCTTGGCTTGGCTTGAGACATCGATGGAACTCTGATATTTATTTCAAAACCTGCTATGTTTTAAATTATCTATTTGGGCTTACCTATCTAAAACCCATGGATTTATGTAAACTTTAACTCTTCTTGACTTTGGTTTACATTATTATCTATGCTATCTCGTTAATCTATACTTGTGATGGTATCAATTCACCGTACACCCCGAAAGCTTTAAGTCTTCCGCTGTACGAATTTTGGGGTGTCCTACACGCCGCCTCCGTAGCACGGCCAAAGCTGTACTGGTTCAACACTAGCGTGTTTTCGCGTTATATGACAACAAAAAATATAAATTTATAAACACCAAATTAGCATATATTAGTACTGTGATTTACAACAAAAAATCACCAATATATGCACTAGTAACATCAATTGCTCCATTTACTATATGCTTTAAAACTAGTACTTTTTCTTCTGCAAACTCACACCGAATCATATAATCGAATGCTGTTCTATATATTCGAATGATAAGTCTTGGTCGACTCATACACCCCCTAATACGGATATAACAATGTAAGTACGTTGTCCTTTATCTTCGTCACACTCCCCTATCAATGCACCAACTAATACGTTCTTTATTCATTTTTCTTCAAAACTTGTTCATCCTTTGTCATGTTCGCAATGGTCGGTACAAGATCAGTCCCGAGTATGGAGACATCAACGTAGTCTTTACAACCATGAGCTGCTAATCCCGGAATTACCAATCCGACGACCAACCTATACAGTTTTTCAATATGTTCTTCCCTGTATTCTTTGCCCTTCCAATACGGCAAAATGAAACTCCTAACTATCTCCCAACATGCATTTATATACTTGGGCATAACCCACACCAACGAGAAATAGTTCTTGTTTGGTTCTTCCTCCAAAACCTAAATGAAAACTTAAAGATTAGTCGTACAAACATAGAATTACAAACACATAGAACTTTATGTTTAGCATATTAGAGTATATGATGATGCCATCGTAATCTCTTCAAATGTACGATGCTAGACCAACTTAGGTGTATGTACGCGTCCAACTAAAATCTGTTACGCACGTACCTTGCCATTGTAGAAACTATCGAAGTATAGACTTGGCCCGAAGTGCTTAAAGAATAGAGCTCTGTCATCATAAGGCAATCTAGGCACTAGATCATTGCTATAAACATATCTATAATACCCCAAATGATGATCTTCAATCATCTTCATCATGTATTTCCCAAAACACTCATCCCCAACTCTTGGCTGGCCAAATGTGTACACACCTTCTAACCTCTTCAACAACCATGTCTCTTCATGTAACCCAAGCACACCCGCAAACAAGATCGCTAATGCTGCTCCTAAACTATGGCCTGTCACTATAAACTTCGCGTTTTCTTTTTTTTTTTTCTAGAATCTCTTTGAGCTTTTCTCTGATTGTGTAGTAAGCAAAAGGGTGCTCGTCGGTTGGGTTTTCGAGTTCTTTTGGCCAACCTTTGATCTTTTGTAATCCAAGTGCTTTCATAAACCCACCATGGATTCGACCAATTGGTTTGGACGTTTTTGTATCTTTAAGCTCGTACCAGGATATGTCAACGTCTGTTATCCAGTCATCGGCATTGAATGGGCCGGTTCCTCTAAATGCTACTACTATTAAGTTTGGGTCTGACGTATCTTGAAACATGGTTGCATATGTTGTGAACTGATTCTGGTAATCTGCAACACAAAATCATATCTAAGATATACAATTGTATTATTGGCGATAAATGATTTTTACACTATATGTTGGGATGGTTTATGAAAAGGTCTAAGAAAAGATGAAGAGGTTTATCATTTTGTTAACCATAGTGAAAATGTGTTTCATGCTTATGTGGAATGAAAAGGTCTAATATCTTGAACCTCTTCTAAATTTAATGCTTTGTGTTTAATGGGGTTTTATAAAGCTTTAAGAAATTTATGCATAGTGAAGAAAGGTTTATAACAAGAAAAAAGTTTAAAAATTTATGATTTAGGATGACTAGACATTATTATAAACCTTTATAAAGGTTCACCATAGATGCCCTAATAGAATAATTTTTTGCATTAATGAAATATAACCGTGACTGTACAAAAAACTTAGTTGAAGTCATATTCATCATATTCTATTACAGTTGATTGTTAAAAAATGAAATAATCTATACAATCAAATTTTGATTTGTATCTATGTTTTGGGTATTGTGTTCGTTTTTTTAAGAATTTTCATCCAATGATAAGGTTTTATTTATTATTTATTTATTTATTGGTGATTATGTGATGAAAACATTTCAAAAATATAAAGATTTCTTGATGATCTTAGTTCATTGATAACAGTTTTTTTATTCATGCAGACTACATAAAACGTGATCCCTACAATAATGCCGTATTTACCGGGTCATGAGTTTCTTACCGTTCCAAAACTTGTAAAAACCAATGATCTCCATCTGCAGGGAACCGAAATTAAAGCACACATAAAATTAAAAAAACAAAACGATCAATGCGTAAAATGTGTACTAGAATGGTACCCGCGCAATGCGGCGGCGGGCACCGTGTGATTATAGTTTGCGTTATTTGGTTACACATTTAGTTTTCTTCATGCTTTATAAGTAGAGATGTTAGAGATGGATAAGCCAAATAATTTTAGTTTGAACAACCAACCGCTTCCTAACAAACTTCCTAACCAACTTGCTTCCTAACTAATTAATTTTGAAATCTTTCTATAATAAGTAAGAAAAAAAGTCTGAATTTTAAGCCTTTCTAATTATAGAATAGTCCCAAATGCAGTATAATGTGGTATAGATTAGTCAAAGTATTTTGCTTTAAATTATTAAACTAGTTATAATGCCCGCGCACGCGCGGGTTTTTTTTTAAATTTTTTTAATGATATATTTTTATTTATTAAAAAACTAATAATTTAATTTTTATTTTGTTTGATTTATGATTTTTAATTGTAGTTTTTTATAATTAAAGATAATCATTTAAATCTTATCTATATTTTTTGTATTTATCTTCTACTTGTATAGTATATCAACAAAACGAATTTAAAAATTATAAATTAAATAATAATTAACATATTGCCTAATAAGGAAATATTCTTTTTTTTTAAAATGACAAAGTACCCACTAGGGTTTTGTGCGCACGCGCGGGTTTTTTTTAAAAAAAATTTAAATGATATATTTTTATTTATTAAAAAACAAATAATTTAATTTTTATTTTGTTTGATTTATGATTTTTAATTGTAGTTTTTTATGATTAAAGATAATCATTTAAATCTTATATATATTTTTTGTATTCATCTTCTACTTGTATAGTATATCAACAAAACGAATTTAAAAATTATAAATTAAATAATAATTAACATATTACCTAATAAGGAAATATTCTTTTTTTTCAAAATGACAAAGTACCCACTAGGGGTTTTGTTTTATTATATAAGAGATTTGATCATATTTTAAATGGACTTGGTCCACCTTATTATTATTTTTTTTTTATGCTTACTTGAGATGTCTTTTATATATGTTTTAATAGAATATCCTTACAAATAATGTGATAAAAAAAAATATGAGAATTGATATGTACACATTGGGGTATTTTTTGTCTTATTCATTAATTCAATGTGTGCAAAGTAAAATACTATGTGTACATATTATTACCCAAAAAATATATATATTGAACTCTAATTTGTACATAGTTACATATTTGTTTATGTTTATGGTTCAATAGTTGGGTTAATAATTTTTCATGAATAAAATCTACACTAAATTTCATAGCTTTCAATATTATTTAAACTTTTCGTCTTAAACTTAACAATGTTGGTTTTTTTACCAGCTCATCCAAAAACTAAATCCTAGCTCAATCACTTATTTAGAGTGTTAGATCTAATTCTCAACTAATCTTAATTAACTCTACAAGCAACCCATTCATCAGAACAATCAAGAAAACAAATGCATATATTTTTTTTCTCTTACTTAACTTATATATATGATCGTTCAATAATTTAAATAAAGCGAGTTTCTTGTAGAAATGAGTTGGATTCATATGATATTTTACTTTCCACATATAATGAAATAATTTAGCAAAAAGTAAATCAGGTTTAAGGGTTTTTAAAATTTACGTACACAACACTGAAATCAGTAACTAAAATTAATAGTTGCATTAAGTTCAAAAAAAAAAAAAAAAAAAAAAAAAAAAAAAGTTGCATGATGACAATATAAACTGACAAACTACTGTTAAATGAAAATTGTAGTCATGTTTCAAAAAACAAATCATAGGTTATCGCGAAAACACAATCTAGTGTTAACTTGTAGCTTAATTGCTCATTTGTATTAAGGAAGGAATATGTACACGGTACACCATTTTGAGTAATGTTATGTAAGACTTATTATATATATAAGTGATTTTCTAATTTGTGTCATTACACTTGTTTAAAAGCATTAAATAAAATAAATTATTTTCTAAAATAGAATTATTTCTACATACAACAAAGTTAATCATGGTAATTAGAAGAAAATTAAAAAATTATTTAAACATGGTAATTTAAGTTTTTGTATTTAACAAATGACATTTCGGAACAAGTTAAAAAAAGCCATTATATAATACATGGACCTAAAGATAAATCCCATTCATCGTGTTATATGTCCAAGTAAATGTAAGATTTAAAAGTAGAAACATGGTAGATTAACTTACAATTTAAGGGTGTTAAAGATCAATTCCATTAATAAATAAATTGATGGAGATTTAAATTAGGTGACCTTCAGGTGATCTTGGATTGCAACCTTCACAAATGCCTCATTTTCATAAGACAATTTTGCGGCTAGTATAGCTAGCGACCGATTATATCTCCCATCACCTTTTCTAATACTTGCATCCATTTTCAACCGTGGGTCGAGTTCTCCAATAATCGACATAAAGTTTTCCGGTGATTCCTCAGGTTTCACCACCTTCCCTACAATCCAACCAAGAACCATATCAAAAACCATCACCACAGTGGTCGTATGGTCGTTGCTCGGCTAGTTTTCCAGCACTTAATCAAAACCAAAAGCCTTGTGGTGACAACATATAGGAGGTCTCAAAGATAATAATTACATGAATGTATTTCACACTAACCTTGTATACTGTTGATCACAAGTCTAAAAAAACCTCCATTGCTTGACAAAAGATTCAACCATATTTCAACCTTAGACCCTATCCAAGCCATTGGACCCTTTGCCCAAATAAGAAACTTTTGTGCAAGCATAGAGGCGAAGATGAGCCATCGTCGCCAAAATTTATCCAGGCTTGATCTATCAACATCTTGGGACAGTTCTTCATAGAAGCTTTTATTGTTTAAATGATGTGTTGAGCATATCAAAATACAAGCAATATCATAGAGACTTGCTTTTTGTGCATCCACCACTAAGTAGTTTTCACAGAATTGCTCAGCACTTGCCATGCCTTTGAAGGTAGGAACACAAAGAAAAGAAGCAAAGGGTATTTGATACTATGACACAAATGCATACATACCATCTTTAAGTAATTGGCTTTTATTTATAAGATGTGACCTTATATATTAACGGTTGACTTTTAGTTTCAACCGCAAAAACCACTTAATTATCCCTATATACTATCCGTTGGGCTATGGAGCCCATTTATCGCTGCCAACCCGACCCGAGAAGATCCACCTTCACAAAACGGGTTATAACAAATAACCGTCCCTATTCACTCTCCCTCACACAACAGGATCAATCATCGGGTTAGCCTGCCGCCATCATAATTTTGTTAATCGTCATTTAGGTTTTGTTTAATTCATAGTTTTTATTGTTTGACTGAGGATATAGATTTAGGGTATGACATAAAATGTACAATTATTAGTTTCTTTTATATGGTTTTGTTTTTTGTAAGGGGTTTTGGGATTATGGCTTTAAAGAATTTTTTTATGGCTGGTCTATGTATCATTTGATGATTTTCTTATAATAAAGAATTTTTTTTTATGACCTTCGTGATAAGCACAAGCTTAAATCAATGGTGAGAACACTCACTTTTAGAAAGATGAACCAACAGAGAACTGCTCTGTGGTGGTTATCTATTGCATTCAAAAGTAGAAACTGCTTGATCCATTACATTACATAAGTTGGGGTATATAACCCCACAGGACAAGCTAAATAGCTGATTACAAAGAGACCAATTATGTCATGACAGATGTCACCATATTAATCCCCCTTTATTTAATAAAAACGATTATTTAACCTTAACTTAACCACTTGTATCAACTACCATTTCCTTGAAAAACATCCTTGTCCTCAAGGATGATAATTAGACCAAATGTCGAATTCTGGAAACCTCCGTTGCAGGTCAAAGAAGTCTTCCCAGGTGCTGTCTTCCGCATCCACATTGGTCCATTGCACTAGCACCTTGGAAACCAGCTTGTTCCTTCGTTTCGCCATTCGCTTGTCCAAAACTTTCAAGGGCTGCAACTTGAACTCTCCTGCCTCAGACACTGGTGGTAAAGAACTACAAACTGAATGGTCACCCACTTTCTTTTTTAAAAGGGAAACATGAAAGACGTTATGGATCTTGGAAGCGAGAGGTAAATCAAGCTTATAGGCCACTGAACCGACTCTTTGGATGACTTGGAAAGGCCCATAATATTTTGCAGCTAATTTGTGGAAAACCCTTTTATTCACCGAGTGTTGTCGATAAGGCTGTAGTTTTAAATATACCCAATCACCCACTGCAAGCACCCGTTCACTTCTATGTTTATCTGCTTGGGTCTTCATTCGGTTCTGCGCTCTTTTGAGGTTAGACTTAAGCAACTGTAGGGTAATCTCTCTTTCCCTCATAAGTACATCTACGGCTTGATTTGGTGAGTCTTTCGGGTGGTAATGGATATAATCAGGAGGAGTTTGGCCAAATAGCGCTTGATATGGAGACATTCCAAGACTTGAGTGATGAGACGTGTTATACCAATATTGGGCCAACGGAAGCCATTTGACCCAAGAAGCTGGAGTGTCCACACAAAAACACCGCAAGTACGACTCTAAACACCTGTTGAGTAATTCCGTTTGACCATCCGACTGGGGGTGGTAAGCAGTTGAATGTGCTAGGAACGTTTTGTGGGCTTGAAATAACTCTTTCCAGAAGTTGCTTAAAAAAATGGGGTCTCTATCTGAAATAATTTTATCAGGCATGCCATATAGTTTGGTTATGTTATCAAGAAATGTTTGAGCCACCGCGGAAGCATTATACGGATGTTTTAGAGGAATAAAATGACCAAATTTGCTTAGCTTGTCAACCACGACTAGTATTGTTGTAAACCCTCCTGATTTTGGCAAGCCTTCTACGAAGTCCATCGAGATAGTAGACCAGAACCTTTCTGGAATTTCGAGTGGTTGGAGCAGCCCCAGAGATGCAGCCGTGTCATATTTGCATTGTTGGCAAATATGGCACTCTCTAACAAAACTTCGGATTTGCGCTTGCATTCCTTTCCAGTAAACCGTCCTTGCCAACCTTTGAGTGGTGGCATGAACTCCTGAGTGACCTCCTAGCGCACTAGCATGGAAAAACTCGATCAGCTGTCTTCGAAGCTCTTTGTCATCCCCCACCACTAGTCTGCCTTTACGCATCAGCATGTCATCTTCCAAGTAGTACTTCTTTACCCCATTAGGTTGTTCTTTGATCACATCAATTAAAGCTTGCAATTTACCATCAGTAATCACGCTGCGTTTAATTTTATCCTTCCATCCAGTAAACAAACTCAAAATTGCTAGGCAAGATGAAAGGTTAGGTTCATGGGGTTTTCAGGATAACGCGTCTGCCACCTGATTCTCGCTGCCTCTCTGGTACAGAACTGTATATTGGAGTCCTAACAGCTTGCTTAACCACTTCTGCAACGTAGGATTACACTCTTTCTGCTCTAGAATGTATTTAAGCGCTTGGTGATCAGTTTTTATCACAAAGGGTCTACCCAACAAGTAGCCTTTCCACCGTTCAATGGCTGCCACTATCGCCAACAATTCCTTCTCGTAAGTTGCTAATTGCAAATGTTTAGGTCCCAAAGCTTTGCTGAAAAAAGCTATTGGGTGCTTGTTTTGACTAAGCACCGCCCCCAAACCCACACCTGATGCATCAGTTTCAATCATGAATGGCTCCTCAAAATTCGGTAACCCAAGAACAGGAGTGTGTGACATTGCTTCTTTTAAGTGTTGAAATGCCGATGTTGCTTCAAGATCCCAATGAAAGTTACCCTTTTTTAGCAGACTTGTCAATGGTTTTGCAATCTTTCCGTAGTTTTGAACAAAACGTCTGTAGTAACCGGTGAGCCCAAGAAAACCTCATAATTCCTTGATATTTTTTGGCTCAGGCCAGCTGCTAATAGCTACAATTTTACTTGGATCAACACTAACCCCTTCCCCGCTAATAACGTGACCTAAATAATCCACTTGCTTGCTCCCAAAAGTGCATTTAGAAAACTTAGCAAATAAAGAGTGCTGTCTTAAAGTTTGAAGTACTATTTGAAGATGTTGCAAGTGTTGCTCCCATTCTTTGCTGTATATTAAAATATCGTCAAAGAACACCAAAACGAATCTTCTCAAATAAGGCTTGAAGATTGAATTCATCAAATTTTGAAAGGTAGCAGGAGCATTTGATAGGCCAAAAGGCATAACTACAAATTCATATAGCCCCTCGTGTGTTCGAAAAGTAGTTTTCTCGATATCAGATTCTTTCATCCAGATTTGGTGATAGCCGCTTCGCAAATGCCACTTCGAAAAGAATTGGCTCCCATGTAACTCGTCAATCAGTTCTTCTACTATCGGGATAGGGAACTGATTTTTAATAGTGAGCTGATTCAATTTTCTGTAGTCGACACAAAATCTCCATGACCCATCCTTCTTCTTGACTAAAACATCCGGGGAAGCGAATTCACTTTGACTCGGCCTGATCACACCCGTGTTCAACATTTCTTGTACCAAGTCTTCAATGATGTTTTTCTGCAAAGATCCATACTTGTATGCTCTTAGATTAATCGGGTTACTGCCTTGCTGCAAGGTTATGCTGTGATCAAAATTTCTCTTGGGTGGGAGACCTTTAGGCATTCCAAACACGTCTTCGAATGAGCTGAGTAAGGCTTGAAGTTCCACCCCCTTTGGATCCTCTAAGTTTGAAAACGCAGTAGTCCCCAAGTTGATGGACCACAACTGAGTACAACCCTCCGTTGAGTTCAACAAATAGGATTGCTCGTCACTCTATTTTTCTGTATCTTTTCTGGTGGATTGGTTGTTGTCGTTAGACCTTTGATATAGCCTTTTAGTTTTACTAATTGATTTTCCCACATGAACTCCAACGAGAGCTGATCAAAGTTACATTTTATATCCCCTAGCGTAGAAAGCCACTGTATTCCCAATACCATGCCATAGCCTCCTATTGGCATAGCAAGAAAATCCGAGCAGAATTGCACCCCTTGAACTACCCATTTGACTCCTTTACAAACATACTGAACTGGAATTTTAAATCCATCTGCTACAGCCACTTGCATTAGCTTAATAGGAATCATTTTCACCCCTAATCTCTTAGCTAAAGACACGTCAATAAAGTTATGAGTGCTGCCACTGTCAACAAGCATAACTACGGACTGCCTTTTAATTATTCCCTGTACTTGAAGAGTATGTAAACCATAAGATCCAAGTAAAGCATGAATGGACACTACTACATTATCCGAGTTTTCATCAGTTGTTTCATGCTGCTCAAGGTCTACTGAAGTGCCCCTATCTAAAGATTCATCTTGAACTTCCGGACAAAGCAACATGTACAACTTATTAGTCGTACACTTGTGGCCAGGGACATATTTCTCGTTGCAAAAGAAACATTGGTTATTTCACCTTTTTTCATCATATTCTCTGCGAGAGAGTTGTTTAATTGGGGTGGATTTGTTTTGAGATGGTTGATTCAACATTGCTTGTGGTCTGGTAATGGATTTTGAGGGTTGTTGAGTATAAGTAGGTCTTTTATAAGTGGTTCCAGGGTAGTTCGAAGATGTATGTGATGATGAGGGTAAGAACTTTGGGGATGGTAAAGCTGTTGGTGCAGGAGATATGGTGTTTTTGGTATGTGTTGGTTGGTTGTTACTGTGTGTATTTGATGCGCGTGGATTGCAACACGCACTACGTTTTACCTCTCGAGGGATCTCGAGAAGCTTGCAATCCCCACCAGGCAATGTACCTGACCGATGTAGTATAGTGAAGTGGCAAGTACCGGGGGATTGATCGTTCTCTCACAGGGAATAGTGTTCGTTAGGCTAAAAACTACTCTAATCTAGGTCTAAGGGTGGAGGAAGATTCTTTTTGTATTTTTTATGTTTTATGAAAGCAGTAAATCTCTGGTTTTGGAGGATAGGGCGGAATTAGTTGCTAGTCAACTAACCCAAGTTATCTACTTTTAAACTACTTATATTTTTGTATTTTTTTTGTTTTAGAGAAAATCAGTGGTGGAGAATAGTGTTTACTTAGATTTCATTACTCCCTAACTATCTTTTACCATGTGACTAGTATGTTGAGTTTGCTTGGATGACGGGTGTATTCCTAACAAGTCGTAGGGAGTGCGTTCAATTCCCTAACTCTATAAGTTCCTACCTCACTCTATGACGATACGTCAAGCATCCTATCATGAGCTCACCGATAGCAACCTATGCATGAAATACTACCTTAAAACCAATAACGCACATATGATTCACGTTTCTAAAGACGTTCAAGCATGTTACCATATAGGAGATTAGCCAGTTTTCCTTAGTCTAACGTAGATGAAACATTCACCCAAATACAATCACAACATACACATCACATGATAATCAATAGTTAGGTTTCATTAGATCTAAGCAAACACAAAGTAAATTAGCCTAGCATATTAAAAGAAAGACAAGCACAAATATATACCACACAACACATAGACATATTGTATGAATAAAGACTTATCTTCAATTGAACATGCAAGTTGGAAGGGTTTGGATACCCTCCAAGGTCTGTAAAACTCGTACTAGGGTTTTGGTCCCAAGTTCTCCACTCTAAAATTCTTATAAAATAAGAGAAAAACATTCTATATATATATAGATTTTGCGGGCTGACGGCGTCAACCCAATAGGTGACGTCGTCAGCTCGGCGATTAGGGTTTTCAGACGGCCTTCCTTGACGTGGTCATAATTTCTGGCTCCAGATCTGACGGCCTTGGTTGACGGCGTCACCAATTTGCACTACGAACTCTCTGGCCCGTCACGAGTATTTTTCCAATTCTGGACTTCACTTGTTCCTGACGGCGTCACCTAGTATAGTGTGACGGCGTCACCTTCTGTAATCTTCAAGGTCTTTTGAGTTTTTGTTGTTTTCCGCACTTTTTCACTCCGAAAACGCCCGAAAATGCTTCTTTTGTGATTTTCCCTTCAAAAGTACCTAAAATGAGAAAAGAAACGACTTTGGGTGAAATCCAAACCAAAAACATACGAATTAGGACTCAAACCGACCCCTAAAAACGTAACATTTTTCGTCTCATCAGCAGAATTAGTTGTTAATCAACTAACCCAAGTTTACTACTTATGCAAATTAAAATAAATAAATATCTAAACTATTTTGGTTGTGAAAACAATATGGAGAAAATTGTGTTTACTTAGATTTCATTACTCCCTAACTATCTTTTACCGGTTAATTGAT
>LBNU01027582.1:12460-31828 GCA_014162995.1 Artemisia annua | reverse complement strand
AATGCATTGTCGAATCGATAAAAAACCACTTCCTACTGGCATTGAAGTGTGGGGTCGATGGAACAAAGATGGAGACCTGTTAATGGGAACATCTCGTAGAAAGGAGCCGTTGTTTCTTTACAACCTAAAAAACGGCGTTTGTGAGAAAGCTAACATTGTTGGCCGGGAAGAGGACTTTGATTTTCAGATTTATATGTATCGAAGTAGCATGTTTTCAGTCCATAGCATAAATGATCATTCCATCAAAAACTAATCTGGAAATAGTAGTTCAAATTTTTTCTAAGGTAGCATTTATAATATGGTTTTAGTTGTTGTGTATTAATTTGAAATTAGTACATGAAAGATTTAATTATCAGTCCTGTGACAAAACACTCCATCTTGAACTTAGATTTCACCTTTCAAATATTAACAGATTAATCGCTGCGATAAATTTCATAAACAACTTTGTAACAAATGAAGAAACTAGATTAAGTTGCCTCTTTGATGATTACTTGAGGTCCAATCAAAGGCTGCAGCACATGCTACAATGAACAGACTAACAAACCTCTGCACTGTTGGATTTGAAATAATCAAGAATCATAAGCCATTGAAAGTTGAAGGACCAAACATGTTATATAGATAGTTAGAAATTGTTAACAACGTTATTTTCCTGTAAAGTAGGAAGGGATATCTCTTAGGAAAGGTTGCATCGGTTCATTCACACCGATTCACAACCTATATATACATATGTAAATGTAAACGTTTAGAGTGTGGTTTTTTAATAAGAATAACGTGTGTTTCTGTGAACAAAAACCCACCCTTTCTGTTCTCATACCGAGTCCCTGCATCAGATGATGCATACTCAGATTGTTTTTCATTATAAAGTTCATCATGATTGATCCAAGATCCCACAAAGACCTGTGCAAAAGTGGTATCAGAGCATGGTTAACATGGATCGGTTAATTGCAGTCCAAGTTATCGCCAATGGAGAAGAAGAAAAACAAAAAAAAAACAAAGCATGAAGAAGTTGCATAAAGACGTTACAGTTTTGGCAGAAAAGAAAGAAGGATGTTGCAAGAAGAGAAGTTCCAAAAGAAATATGTCTTATGCAAATGGCAAGAAGAAGACACGGTGAAAGGATGTACATAGGAATGGTACGGTGAAGTTACTATGATCCAAGCAAGGAAAGGCCAGATGATGTGTGAGCAAAGGAATTGCAGGACCACAGCCTGATGCAGAGATGGATGTTGACATAGAGGAAGAACTTAGAAGCACCGGAAAAGATATGTACAAGGATGATGATCAAGATGATTATCATGGAACAAAAAGGCAACACATGAAAGAAAGAACAAGTAACAAGGCAATCAATTACAGAATGAAGTAAAGAAGGAACGAGACTGTAAATCAAAGATGAACAAGATCAAAGTGAAGTTTATGATTTCTTGATTAGGGGAGTGAATGTTGGATTTGAAATAATCAAGAATCATAAGCCATTGAAAGTTGAAGGACCAAACATGTTATATAGATAGTTAGAAACTGTTAACAACGTTATTTTCCTGTAAAGTAGGAAGGGATATCTCTTAGGAAAGGTTGCATCGGTTCATTCACACCGATTCACAACCTATATATACATATGTAAATGTAAACGTTTAGAGTGTGGTTTTTTAATAAGAATAACGTGTGTTTCTGTGAACAAAAACCCACCCTTTCTGTTCTCATACCGAGTCCCTGCATCAGATGATGCATACTCAGATTGTTTTTCATTATAAAGTTCATCATGATTGATCCAAGATCCCACAAAGACCTGTGCAAAATGCACCATCTGCTATTACATGTAAATAAGGAATTATTACCTGCGATAACTTCCTTAATTAGTTAAATTGTCAACAAATCGATTGTAAACCCTGGCCTATGAAAATAAGCCCAAAAGCGGCCTATATAAGCCAAAACAAACACCCCTTCTTATACGACAAACACTCAACCCCCGATATTCAGTAAAAGCAGAAAATATCTCTGATGGACACCAACACTCTTAAACAAAGTCAGTATGTTATACTATCTATCTTGTTTAACACAAAATCGCCTCGTCTAATGTTGTTTAATTCTTACTTTTTTCAGTTTCCCCGGCTGAGGAGAATAAGAACATTGATGGATGTGATGTCGTTTCAGTATCAGTTTAAGTTCCTTTGATTTTATTATTTTTATGAATTATAGTGTTATGAGTTCCTACTGGCTGAAAAGAGTAGATGGATTAGGTTTTGCAGTGTATATGAATGATTTATAATATATATGGATTTGATTAAGTTTGGCGTAGTACTATTAAGTTTTACGTTAAGATGAATTAGCATTTATACTGAGTTATGAGTTCGCTGAAACATTAATATACAAGACGAGTTATAGCGTTAAATTGCTCAAATGGAATTTGTTATCACTGATCATATTGGCTGAAATATGGAACTTCTGTAATAATGTATGAAATTTGACTGAATAGGTCTTTTTTTGTGTTTGAACTAATAATATCAGCCTCAGAAATCCCTAGATTTGAGTGACCTAAAAAAATCTCTCATGGAGGTGGAGGTGGAGGTAATGCAGGGTATGTATCTATATCTTTCTCCATTAACTTCTATAACTTTAAATCATTTTGCTTGTTTTTGATTAATTTATATATGTTTTTGTTTATTCTGCAGAAGCTAAGGATAACATTGCCACATCCGCTAGTGTGAGGTTTTTTGTTTTTTTTTTGTTTTTGTTTTTTTTTGTTTTTTTTTTTTTTTTTTTTTTTTTTTTTTTTTTTTTTTTTTTTATTTTTTNTCTTCATTTTAACTTGTTTTGATATGAAGTAAGTTATGATGCACAATGAATTACATTGTGTGCTAAGTTCATGCTCACTGAAAATTGTTATGAAAATTGTTCAACATTAGACGGATTTGGTGAGAGAGTACAGAGAGGAAAAAACTTTGTAAATAAATTATGAAAAATGGTAAAATATTATTACAACTTGAAATTGAAATTGTTATAGATGGGAGGAAGGAGGCATTTAACTAGGTCCTTGAAGAGACATTTGATCCATGATAGTTCACTGCTAGTGCTAGGTTGAACTTAGTTGTTTCTTTGATTGCTCACAAAAGGCTTTGAGGTTTAGGCTTGTGTTTGTTGGAAATAAGAGACCTTGACCTGGACAGGATTTCATACATCTCAGGACTTTGGTTAGAGCTTTTAGGTGAGGTGGTCTCCTTATAGTAAGGTATCAATTTCCCTATTAAAGTACTATAATGATACACGTCATCTACCCTGATTAGGCACCATCATCATCTGTTATAAAGTTTACAATGAGCTTTAAGCGTTGAGATAAATTACATTTGTTTTAAATTATAAAGTATACAACTATTCTAGTGTTGAAATGCTGTCAATGAGCTTTTTGTGATCTCGATACTTGAAATTCAGGCTAAGCAGCGAAAGAAGAAGGCTCGTAAGCAGCGAAAGAAGAGAAGCAGTGCAGAACCTTACATGTGAGTGTTACACCATAAGCAAGTTTTATCTAAAAAGTTAACTTGTTTATTGAGCTAATATAGTCTATAAATTTCTTTCTATAGTGATCCTTTGCAGGCCATGGTTGTGGATGATCTCTATGAAATATTGCATAGCGCAGTTGAAAATGATGATATCCTTCGTGATTATCCCCAACGTGAGAGTCTGGTTCATGATTTCACTACGGGTAGACTAACAAAAGAAAATGTGAATCAAAAGCTTGCTGAGCATTGCGCGAGAAAGAGGTAACTAAGTTGTTTTTCACTGGTATTGCATTGCTTTCGTAAAATGATTACGCAATGTCACTACAAGAAAAAGTGCCTATAGTGACGACACGAATATGGTCACTAATAGTAGATATTTGGTTACTAAGCTGATTTAGTGACCATATCAAAGTGGTCACTCGTGGTCACTAAAAGTCGGTCACAAAAGGTAATAGTGATGACATTTGAATATGGTCACTAAATAGTGACAACTTAAAAGTGGTCATTAAAATTTGTGACGACCTATTTGGTCACTTATTATGGTCATTAAGTGATAAGTGGTCACTATTTTGACCAAATTAGTGACCAAAATAGTGACCACCACATAATGGTAACAGAGTATGTGGTCACTAATTTAAAAAATATAGCAAAAAAAATTCGGCAAAAAATCTGCAAATAACCACAAATACTTGTTAAACAGCAAAATGAAAAAATCCGCTTGTAATCACAAATAGTAATTCTGTCTCTCACAGAGAATTTTTGTCACTGATGAACCTCTGCGCAATTTAATTTGCAAAAGCGCTTTGTCCTTATTTGCAACTTGCAAACTATTGAAAATATGTTATTTTTACTCTTTTACTTTTGTGGATATGAAGAGAATTTTGAGATCGGTCTTATAACGATTAGTTATGATTTTTCGAAGTTATTGTTTTCACATAGACACCAGCACTTTGTTATCAGAAATTTTTCTAAGTCATACCCAGACCCCCATGTGAAGAGCCATGCCCCGTCAATTGAACTCAGTTCCTGGAGTTTTGGATCTCAAAGGAAGCAAAGTTAGAGCACGCCCGTAGGATGTAAATACTGGGTTTTTAGTCACTTTACATCAAACAATAAACGAATACATAAAACTTTACATGTTATAAATAAGTTCAGTCATGGAATCCAATCAACACATAGAATACTATAAATAACGAAAGTAGTGGGGGTCGCTAAAACAAACATTCTTACATTAGAGATATTGGATGTGCATCCAAATTAGCATAACAGTTGATTCCCCCAATTTTTATTCTAGGGTCTAAGGCGAAAACACATAAAATTGAACATAAATAAATGAAATATATATAATTACTTTTGCACGCAAAATACGACTTGTAATTTACAACTAAAATTCAAATCTAATAAACATTAAATCAAATAGTACATAGCCAATGCTTCTGATGTTGAGAGAAGCACATATTGTGAATTGGGTATGCGTATAAAATCATGTCTTCTCACTGCGAAACACTTAAATGCTTTAGATTGAGCGGAGGGGAAAGAACGTTATTTGAATCAACTGTTAAATCAACCGAATGACCTTCCCGGCTTAATAGGGCTTGTGATTATTGAGATTCCATGTAATATTTCTGGAAGGATCAATTGATTTCAAAATCAGTTCATATTAGCGCTAATTTTAAGGAGACCCTTTGAATGACAATAAGAATCGTAGAGGAAGATTAAGAGACCTTTGAATGGCGTTTGAATTGGTGAAAGTTCGGGTTACAAATGTTTGAATGATTAATTATTTACCAAAAAATATGATCCGTGACTTGATTTCATTGATGGGATATATTGAATGAGTTTGGAGATGCTGTTTGACTTAATTTTATGGGTGTAGTGCATAATGAGGTTGTACGCATTTATGATTTATCGACCAATAGGAGCGCAGACACGTCAGCGCATTAATTATTTATCGTGCTTAATGGGCTTGTAAATTATTCTGTTTTATTATATAAAATAGATAATGATTATTTTTAAGCATTAATATTACTATTGTTGCTACAAACGCGTAATGAGTAATGACTTATGATTGTGATGAGAAATTAGAAAGGGGGTTGCACTAAAATGAAAGTCAATTCATGAAGTCAACTCTAGCTGGAGACAGGTGACCAGATGAAAGCTTCTTGTTCTTCTGGATGGAAGACCCATTTAACATTTTTATTGCAATTATATATTGTTACATATACGCACTCGCATGTTTGTATGTATTAACATAGTTAGAGGAAATTACAAAACGTTGTTAAACTGCTTTTGTTAAACTGCAAGCGTGATTTCTGCAACTTCGTAATTGTGAGATATTCAATTAGACGTGTAATTGTCCCTCGCATGAGAACATATGGAATTTTGAAAATGCGGTCAGAGTTCCTATAAATGACCATAGTTGCACAGTAAATTCCAAATTGTAATGGTTGCGTCTGCAATTTGACTAAAAATGGTTTTTGCTGTTTAGGCTATAAATTATTTGGTTTGTCACTGTTTGTCACCGTTTTAAACACGTATATAGTAATGATTTTTCAAAACTGTTACAGATATTTTTAGAAAATGAACACACTAGTAAGACAGGTACGTAGTATATATTTTTCAAATTTGACCTAAACAATATTAATATGAACACAATACATATATAGAAGTAAAAGTAGGAGTTTGGTGGGGTTGTGCAAATAGAATGATGACAAGGTGGCTGGGGGATTTTCCACTTTCAATTGTTGAATCATGTTGTTGTAATTTTTCAAAGAGAAGAAACCAATAATACTTAACCCGTATGAGTTTGATATGGGAAATCATACCCTTATCTTATAGGAAAGGTAGACTTGGTAAACTGGAGAATAAAGAGATTACTTGAATGAAGACCTTCAGTACGTGTATGTGTGAGAATGAATGTGCTCAAATATGTGTGTGATGTAATTCATCAAAGACGATAGTCTAAATGTGACAATAAAAAAATATTTTAAGAACATATCTATTATACTTAAAGCTTATCCCCCTTAATTTAATGTGCAAGGGGGGTTGTGCACAACCATAAGTACGGTACAAACATGAGTATGCATACCAAAATAACTACAAAAAATTTCGTTTATGAAGAGTCTCATCTTGAATGCAAATATCCATGGCTTGAATGCTCACATTTGTGTATTGAAAAAAGAATACAAAGCATCCTCATTGTATCAATAAGTCTTTAAATATAAGACTTTTCAGTTGGATTTTGAAGAGTATAAATAAAACTATCACCATCTCATTTTTTTAACGATCTTCACCACCATCTCTCGGCATACTAGGTCGATCCATTTTTTCGAAGACTTTGCTTCAATTTATATCCGAAAGAAAAGGTAAAAGAAATATAACAATTATGTTATCTTCTTTCCTTTGTTTCGTTCAAAAACAATACAAAAACAACAAACAAGATCTACGCTATTCGAATGATAAACAAGAACACAAGATCTCAGAAATCGTTCCACTTTGTTTATAATCTTTTCTAGATTATTTTAGTGGAACATATATCATCATGGATTCTTTACGAAGCTTTGCTTCTCTTTATTCGAAACATAAAGAAAGTTTTCTAACAACTTTGTTATGAACTTTCTTTGGTTTGTTAATTGACCAAAGTGTAAACGAAAACACATTAAACATAAACCTACCCGAGACCCTCAAGGATCTTGAATCCTTCTAAATGATTTCTTGGTTCGGATTGGGAAGAAACTAAACACATCTAGGTACGGTTGTGTTTCGATTATGATTGAAGATGATGGAGATGAGATCGGATATGATTAGATGAGTTTGATTTTGACTGAAATGATAAGTGGGAGATATAAGGTATGAAGGGGGCGGCTGATAATAAGAACTAAGAAGTATGTGTAGGGTTAGGCCAAGTTATGATATTTGATTTGGTTATATCAAATTACAAGCGGGTCTTTGGTCATTGTATGGGTTTACTACTTTACTGATTTCATTTTGGAACAACAGATTTTCTTTTTCTTTCTTTCTTTGTTTAGTGTTTAAATATTCTAGAGTATAACTAGAATAAACCAATAGATTTTAGTGTTTAGTGTTTAAATATTTCTTTGTTTAGTGTTCATTACGTCTAAAAAATTAGATCAAACACTATTTCATTATCAAATATGGAACCACGTTGTAAAACTATTATTGAGAAAGGTTCATCACGCATTATAATTAATCATTTATATATAGACCTCTCTAATAATTTACACGTACATGCCCCATATAATAGAAATTGTATTAGTTGTAGTTATGTACTCATGGTGTACCTCAAATTGTATGATTTCTATNCGTGTCTCGTTACTAATCACTAATCGAAAGCTTGGGTCAGATGATAATGGAACTATACAGTGCAAAGTTGGGCCATAGAGGGAGCCCAATGGAGGCCCGTGGAAAAACAATATTTTAACAAAACCTTCAACGGAATTAGTATATATAGGAGAATGTGTCTTTAAATATAAGGCTTTTCAGTTGGATTTTGAAGAGTATAAATAAAACTATCACCATCTCATTTTTTTTTAACGATCTTCACCACCATCTCTCGGCATACTAGGTCGATCCATTTTTTCGAAGACTTTGCTTCAATTTATATCCGAAAGAAAAGGTAAAAGAAATATAACAATTATGTTATCTTCTTTCTTTTGTTTCGTTCAAAAACAATACAAAAACAACAAACAAGATCTATGCTATTCGAATGATAAACAAGAACACGAGATCTCAGAAATCGTTCCACTTTGTTTATAATCTTTTCTAGATTTTTTTATTGAAACATATATCATCATAGATCCTTTTACGAAGCTTTGCTTCTCTTTTATTCGAAACATAAAGAAAGTTTTCTAACAACTTTGTTATGAACTTTCTTTGGTTCGTTAATTGACCAAAGTGTAAACGAAAACACATCAAACATAAACCTACCCGAGACCCTCAAGGATCTTGAACCTTCTAAATGATTTCTTGGTTCGGATTGGGAAAAAACTAAACACATCTAGGTACGGTTGTGTTTCGATTATGATTGAAGATGATGGAGATGAGATCGGATATGATTAGATGAGTTTGATTTTGACTGAAATGATAAGTAAGAGATATAAGGTATGAAGGGGGCGGCTGATAATAAGAACTAAGAAGTATGTGTAGGGTTAGGCCAAGTTATGATATTTGATTTGGTTATATCAAATTACAACCGGGTCTTTGGTCATTGGATGGGTTTACTACTTTAGTGATTTCATTTTGGAACAACAAATTTTCTTTTTCTTTCTTTCTTTGTTTAGTGTTTAAATATTCTAGAGTATAACTAGAATAAACCAATAGATTTTAGTGTTTAGTGTTTAAATATTTCTTTGTTTAGTGTTCATTACGTCTAAAAAATTAGATCAAACACTATTTCATTATCAAATATGGAACCACGTTGTAAAACTATTATTGAGAAAGGTTCATCACGCATTATAATTAATCATTTATATATAGACCTCTCTAATAATTTACACGTACATGCCCCATATAATAGAAATAGTATTAGTTGTAGTTATGTACTCATGGTGTACCTCAAATTGTATGATTTCTATGAGGTGTATGTGATCATATAATACAATGTGAAATAATGCAACACATATGATGTTAATGATATGATAAAATAGTATCACAAATTGATTACAAAAACACAAAGTTATGTATGGTACTACCAAAAAAGTGTGGGAATAAAGAAACGTTGCATAAGATCTATAACAATATGATTTATCATATGCATTATTTCCATGCATTGGCAAACGTAAGGGTTCGATTTTTTCTTTATAGCGTTAAATGCTCATCTTTGACTCCATTGTCTTTTTACATGATCATTCATGCGCTCTCATAAATCATAATGCTTTCCTTGACCTATCTTCGTGCTCAAGGTATACTTTTATCCATGTTGATCCCATAAAAATTACTAAATGATTATGGACATGTAATTTTGTTTGAATGAAGTTTAAGGCGTACTTCTCTTACCACACATAATAAGCTTGGGATTTTATTAATCTATACCTATTTTTAAAAAAAATCTTAAGACAATATTTTAGAAAAAACTAATTTTTTGTATATCTATATATATTGAGTGATGTGTGTAATTCTTATTATGGTTGTTTCTAAAAGTATATGTTCACATAAAAAGAGGGTCAAAGAGTTGACATATATCCATAATTTATCTAAAGCTTATCCCCTTAATCTAATTGCAAGGGGGGTTATGTACAAAAGAAAATAACGTACAACCTGCTTCAAGCGGAGTCTTAATGACTTATTTTTATCTATAACATACTTTATCAAATACAATCGAGCCTTCAATTCAGGTGTAATAATGCAGGTGAATATGAAGTGTTAAATATTCATGAGTTACCGCAATTTCCGATCAACATTACGTACAAAACACATATATATTCAACCAAAGACTGTAATTATGTGTTTTTACACCATATGCTCATTCAACCGCCATATGCTCATTGAATTATAATTTCATAGTTATTTATATAATATGTGCATATATTCAAATTAAGTGAAACGAATAACATAGTGGGTTGTGTTTTGGTAAATTGTCTTTGAGACTTTGAAGTAAAATTATCCGTATTAAGTATGTCGTATGAAAGGGAAAAAATAATCATTGAATTACATTGATGTTGTTGACAAAGTTGTGGTGTCAAGAAAGACGAGTTGTTTTAAAGCTTAATATGACCACACAGGTCGACATGATATCGAATATGACCACACGGGCCAACATGATACTGATTATAACCACCTGGGTCAACATATAATTAAAATCTTAAGGATTTATCAGTTCATTATATAAGCGTCTGCACCAACATTACGAAAAAACACATAATTATTCAACCAAAAGACCGTGCATCGCACGGGTTGGATAAAGCCTCGTTTAATTAAATTCAACACAAAACAAGTTGCTTTTTTCTTTCACTATCAAAATGTCATAAATTGCTTAATCCTGTCTCCGTGTCCCTTTAATCATAATGTTACACAACTTACCTCACAAGGTGTGGGTAGGTTTACCATTTTCTGGTCAAGTGTACTGTGTGTTGTATCTTGATTAGTTGCCTTCACTATACTAGTTTAACATTTAAATTAGATGTGCACTTTTAATTATGTGGCATGAGTAGAAACATTATGGTGTATTTTTATTTTGTCTTGCATTTTTTACTATTTTAAACTAGTTAAAATATTGTCCAAGGGAGTGAGTTTAAAATCATAATTATTTGAAATGTTGCATACAAAGTACTAATTTTCAAATGTAATTTTGATAGATGAATCACGTGGAGTCAATGAGGTTATTTGTGAGCTTGGTAAGGCAACAACGATCTGCTAGGAAACCATTGCGTTTGTTTTGTCTGCATGTCGGGGTTAACCAGGTATGTTTGGCATTTTCAGATATATTAACTAAACCTGCTTCTCCTTATTGGTATGAATTCTTATCTTATCAGCATAATATATGATAGTGCAGGCTATTTTTATGTATACGGCTGCCTTGTTGGGGCCATGTGCAGCAATGTTTTGAGCGTCCTTGTACAGCTATTTGCCTTTTTGTGTTGTTTATCGAGATTATTGGCCCTTTAGTTCTTTTTATGTCACTCTACCATTCAATTTGTGCTCATGCTTGATTGCAATACGGATGATATAATTATGTCGGTATTATATGCTACAGTGCTATTGTCAGGAGTGAAAGCAGTATCATGGCTGATATAATTAGTGTGCCAATTTACACTTTTTTACAGTTACTCAAAATGCTCTTAATTAATTGTAACGTTTCTGCATTTTTAAAGTTCATTCTCTTTTTCTGTGTCCAGATAAGACAACAATCTGTGGCAGCCCTTATTGTTGGATTACCATCTAACTCAGGACAGAAACATCCCGGAAAGGACCCAAATGTAATTTTTTATTTGATCTGTAGCTTCAATATCTTATATTCTCTTGGGAGTTATAGTCTCTCTCTTAACTGTCTTTTTCATTTCTGTTAGGCTACCGAAGTGGAGGTCTTTGTCGATGAACTTTCTAAGACAGGGAAACTAGAAGGGGTTAAGTATACCTTATGGGAAGATTCCTGCACTGCGTTAAATGTGTGCACTTGTTTTGCCTATCTGTTGCGCACTTGTAAATTGTATCACAAAAATAAATATCAAAATTTTCAAAGTCTTATATGTTTTCCGTTGCTTAAATTAATATAATTTCAGTAACTTCTATAATTATAAGCTATAACTTTGGCATGAGGGTGGTTGATGTGTTTCATTTGGTAACAGGGTGTGGAGTGTTTGTTGGATCCTTTACCTTTGGATATACCAGCAGCAAGAAAATTAAGGTCGAAAGTGTCTGTTACATGTGCTACTGAAATGCTGCAGGTATTACGACTTTTATGCCTATTAAATTTCACTTGGGGTTTACAACTTGTGTACAGAAAAATATTTTTTTAGATTAAAAACTGATTTTGGGATATTGCGCTTATGTGGATGTGGATTTCAGATTTGATCTTAATTTGGAGTTCATCTTTCATTTGTTGGTTTTTGGCAGCATTATCTAGACACTGTGAGAAGGGTTGTGCCTCGTAATATCTAGACAATGTGAGATTATCAGATATGAAACATATGGCACCAAGAGCTAATTTTTGGAACTTAAATGATGTTAGATGCTTTTGAAGTGTAATGTCACTGCAATATTTATGGTTGAGATAGACTGTTAGCTTTAAGTGGTGAAAGGTTTATCATTTATGTAATGTCATCGAGTCTAAATCATATGTAAGGTGTTGTTTATCTTCGTGAAACAAAATTTCGGAATTGTAAATTGTTTCATGGAACTAGACCAGTGTGGGATTGGACTAGATCAAATTATTTCTTCGTTCTTGTCAATTAGTCAATGTGGGATGAGACAAGAGACCAAACCGACTTGAATACCAAATCATTATCCGGGTCGGTTAATCTCGTTTGTGGCTGTATTTTTTCTTTGTTTTCAACCTCTTTGATATCTTCTTCTTGGAGCAGCTATTGCTTATAAGATTCTAGATTAAAAAAAAAAAAAAAAAAAAAAAAAAAAAAAAAAAAAACGCGAGGGAGATGAAAAGCTGATTTAACACGTCCAATTAGCATTCCCCCAACATTATAGACCAGTTAGCGTACGATAATGCTTAAGGGCAGTGGCTGATATGTGATTAAATGTTTCTCGATGGGCGAGTTAGGTAAGCGGATTCAACCACAATCCATACATTTCAAGTGCAAAAGGTGATTGTATATGTTTAAGGTGATTGTATATGACATCCAAGCAAATTTTGAGAGAAACCAGATAAAAATTTTCGTTAAATATGCAAATAGCAATTTATGAAAGAAAAAAATAGTACTACAAAGGTATAGTACTTGTTTAGGTTAGTAACGACATTATCTTTACACATCACCTTATTTTTTCACATCTACGTATGTTGGTATATATCAAAGTCTACTCACTTAGACCGTCTATGCAACCTATAAAATATTGCGGATACATAATTACACATTATAGATGTCACCCAAGCCTCTTCGTTCCCGGTCTTCATTCTTGTTTTTGATAGTTTCCATGTTTCAAAGATCATCAGACCAATCACTAGGATCAATTTCGTAGAACATCCCGTCAACAACTTGATCAATAAGAGAATCAATAAAGGTATTACAACGAACAGAGAAGATCCCGTCAACTCTGTTACGAGCACTAGAAAACCAAGCAAAAGATGCAGCACAAGCTACGGCAAACAAACACGCCCCTGCACCTTCTTCAATTCCTAGTAAATCCATCTTTCGGAATAATGAGTTACCTGTGATAACTTCCATTGTCACCGTGGATGCAAATACTATCTGTAGCAATAAAACATTATTAGAAATGCTATAACTTCTTAAAGTTTGTTATCTATTGCTCATGATATATAGCCTTTTGTCGAACAAAATAATTATACTTAAGCGATGGATATGACTTGCATAGACAAAGGGAACTGAGTTGTACACTACCACGCAAATTAATTCGAACATAACATTTTTGTATGTTGCACCATTTATCGTTGATGTTTGTAACAATTAATGTGCCAAGTAATTTATGATGTATAAACACTTATTTATAGGACAATAATCTACTTATTCTCATAACAATACCTAGATATATAAATACCAACGTTATAATTTGATCATATATATTGAACTATGTCCTATATCATCATTACATCGTATTTCATGCATTCATCATCAATTTTAGAGTTATACATAATTCTGGATCTAAACCATACAAATTTGTCTCTCTAATTGCTTGTATGACCAACATGATCGACCTGACTCGGTTCAATCTAAAAATTACTCTAGTCATGTTATCGAATCACTGGGAATCAGGCGTTTCTTTCCATGTCTACGTGATCTTTAACATAACTAATCATTCAATTAATACTAAAAATACATCAAGAAACAAATTACTATAAAAGAGAAGATCGATGTTTTTTTACCATAGCTAGACGACCCGATATAATTTCAAAGTCTTGGCTCTTTTTCGAACTCTCAATATACTCCGAAAGCATGTCGAAAAACCGAGACACATCATTACCATCACCACCTTCTCCATCCATGTTCTTCATCTTCATGACTCCAAAACTATCTGAACCATATGATCTAAGCGTGCACACTCTTGGTTGCAACATGATCTTCCTACTATCCGTTGTTAAGCTGACCGTATCGGTCAGCCTAACCTTTTGAACCGGTAAGGATGGAACAGGTCCACCCACCAGTTCATCTCTTTGAGCTAGAGTTTTGTTTGAGTTAAGTTGGCAAACAATTGGCCTAGCAGCCAATGCCATTTTAGAATTAAGTTGGAAATGTGATATGTGAGGACTCAACAAAAGTAGTACGACTAGTAATAATATGTTTGTATTTTTTTTGTTTGAGCCCTTGTTTTATGGATAGTTAACATTTAATGCCTCTCTTTATGAGTTTATGGATAGCAATTTTTTTTTTTTTTTTTTTTTTTTGGGTGAATGACATATATTGTTACGTGCAAAAAAGTGTAAATGAGAATGTGACTTTACGAGATAATTAAACTGCGATTGTGTAGAAAACTGAAAAGGTCAAACATATAAAATTTTCCTTTCTACCTTGTGACATCCTAGAAAACACGACTTTAATTCAACAATCGTTATTTTGATAATATATGAAAAGATGCAAGGATTTATCTTTCTGTTTCATAAAGGTGTATTTGAGCACTAACGGTAAATGAAGGGTGTCAATATGATTAAAGTTGAACTATAGGTAAGGCCAGAGTCCACGTCGAACGTCAGGTATGTGGGTCAAAAAGAGTTAACGTGGAACATTTTATTCTCCTTGACGTTACTTTCGTGGGCAGCCAATGTCGACTCCTTTTAAGCCAATTAAACGATGAGCCAATGTGTATTACGTTTAGAAGTGTATCATATATATACATTTTCTTGGATAAATGGATATATGTGAGTTGAAATTGACCATACTTTTACAACCTCACAAATTGTTTAATTAAAATATTAATACAGTAATAATTTCTTCAACAATTAACGTCCAGCTCGGCAACATTTTACGTTTTCTTGGCAACATTTCGTTCAAATTAATTTTTTTGGTTTTCTACCCTTTTTTGTCAATTATATTATAAACATACAGTTTGAATCCTCAAATCGTTCCTTTAGATACCGTGATAACTTGAATTACACATGTACAATTACATGAGCTCATAAAACTTTATTTGAGTATTAATTCGTAGTAATAAAACCATCATTACAATTACTATTGCAGCCATCGCGAAAAGTCGCTAAGAAAAAATAAAAGTTCGTAGGTTATAGATTTTCATTTTGTGCTTTCGAAATACAACTCGAAATCATGCCAAAATCGATATCATTTTGAAGAGGAAGGCATTATGGATTGAACGGTATGATTAATTACTAAAACGTAAAACATAACAGAAGTAGAGCTTTGGGTGTGAAAAGTAAGAAAGAGAGTAAAAAAGTACAATGAAAAAGGTTTTTTTCAAAAGTTTTTTTTATAAAAGTATAAAAACTCAAAGAATGCACTTTTGAAGCAATTTGATGAAAGAGTGCATAGTGTCGAGCACACTTCATCAAAACAACATGTTGGGTGTTCTAACTTACATATTAGTGTTATATCACATGTAATATATCATGCAAACCAACAAAACCAAAAAGAAAAATTTGCTGATATAAAAGTGTAAGATAATTAAATGTTTGTCGTAATCGTGTAATTTGTTTGTGTAGCAATCAACGGTTTTTAGAATATTTTTCAAAAAGAATGGTGAAACTGAGTGTTAATTAAAAAGAGATGGTAAGAGAGGATGAAAGTAAATGTTATATTTTAATTAAAAATGAGTGACTAAAATCATCTCTCAATCATCATATTTTTTATTTCCCCTAATATAACCCACCTTTATCATCAATAAGGTTATGTTCCTAACTGGTGAAAGACCTGCATGAAGCCGAGCCCTTCTCACCTACCTGCTTTGGGGAGAGTTTGATCCAGACAAAACGAGTGGGTGTCGCCTCCTCAAATGCCCTCGGATAGAGACAGGGTTAATGCTTTAGTCATACTAGATGACGAGGCTTACCGAAATACCTTTGCCGTAACTCAGAGAAGGCCGCTCAAACAGAAACCAAATATTGATTTGGTGACCCATAATAATTGGTTTAATTAGTTTATTTTTATTTAACTTGAACCTATAAAATAGGAACGCGAACACATAAAATTGGAACGTTATTTAGTTCTTAGCAGTAGTCACAAGACTTAGGATCAAATGAGAAATACAATTAAGATGAGAAGAATGAGAAGAAACTACAACCACAAATACTAAATGCACCCATGAAAAATAGATGCATCTCCTATTATTTCTCTTTCCTTATTTAAAATATGTGGCTATAATTTTTTCTCACTCTTCTCATTTCATTAATTCTTCTCACTAGATCCATACTCGTAGTCACAATACTTTTTTCACGAAAAGTAATACTAGTAATAATCTAACTTTTTATTAGTAACATAATACTTAAAAGGCTGTTGGGTCACTTTTGTAAATTTACAAGTCAAACGTGCACCCAAAGAATCGAACGTAGTTTTCTTTTTATAACATTTCCAATAGGGGTAAAAGTACAGCTGAAACTTGGCCGCTACGTTTAATTAAATTTTCTTTTGACTAAATTTACTTCGTATTTATTTACACTATGTTTTGAAGGAGTCCTTTGACTATTCACGGTACCATAGTATCATCAGATTATGCACCTTTGCAAATCGATAAAGAAACATGGCTACATTACCTTCAGATATTATATACGAAATCCTGTCAAGAATGCCTGTCAAATCTTTGGTTCGTTTCCGACGTGTGTCCAAATTATGGTGTGAATATATTGATAGTCCTTACTTTGCCACCATTCATAGCAAACGAGCCGTAGAAGAAGAACCCACACTCGTCATGCTCCGAGCAACCCACGACTGGTGTTATCCGAACCAACCACGCATTGTAAGTTTTCACAATACTATTGTATCAAAACATGATAATGCTACTTGTTTATTAGAGGTGAAAAAGGACATTTTTTTGAAGTTTAAGTGCTATAAGCAATCATCAGAATATCCTCCATGTTGTTCTTGGTTCTTGTAATGGGCTGATTTATCTTTCGCAAGACCAGTGTGACAAGTTCAACTCTTTGGTTGTGATTAATCCTCTAAGGAAAGAATGCTTTGAGTTGCCACCCATGGACAAAAAACCAGATTGGCGTCTCTCATATGAAGAATCATGTGGGCTTGGTTTTGATGATTCCACCAACACTTTCAAGATGGTTTGTGTTTTTCCAAGAATACAAATTGATGTGGGAGAGGAAAACCTTGATCTAGTTAGGAAGAATTTATGCACCATGGTGCATGTCTTGGGTACTAACCTATGGCAAGAGGTGACCCCAAGTCCCCTCTTATCCAATAACTGGTAAATCTGTATTCGCCCATGGGTGCATACATTGGTTAGTTACACATTTTATACGAGAAGCCAAGCATGGAAAGAAAGTAATATGCTTTGATGTGAGGAAGGAGAAATTCGGGGTGATTAATTGTCCTCCTGTAAAAACACAATACCGTTGTGTGCTATTTGATAAATTGGTAGATCTTCATGGTGAAGTTGGATACGTATATCACAATGTCAACAATTGCATGGAGGTGTGGGTACTGAAAAAGAAAGAATGGGTGATGCATTGTCGAATCGATAAAAAACCACTTCCTACTGGCATTGAAGCTTGGGGTCGATGGAACAAAGATGGAGACCTGTTAATGGGAACATCTCGTAGAACGGAGCCGTTGTTTCTTTACAACCTAAAAAACGGCGTTTGTGAGAAAGCTAACATTGTTGGCCGGGAAGAGGATTTTGATTTTCAGATTTATATGTATCGAAGTAGCATGTTTTCAGTCCATAGCATAAATGATCGTTCCATCAAAAACTAATCTGGAAATAGTACTTCAATTTTTTTTAAGGAAGCAAATATAATATAGTTTTAGTTGTTGTGTATTAATTTGAAATTAGTACATGAAAGATTTAATTATTAGTCCTGTGACAAAACACTCTATCTTGAACTTAGAGTTCACCTTTCAAATATTAACATATTAATCGCTGCGATAAATTTCATAGACAACTTTGTAACAAATGAAGAAGCTAGATTAAGTTGCCTCTTTGATGATTACTTGAGGTCCAATCAAAGGCTGCAGCACATGCTACAATGAACAGACTAACAAACCTCTGCACCATCTGCTATTACATGTAAATAAGGAATTATTACCTGCGATAACTTCCTTAATTAGTTAAATTGTCAACAAATCGATTGTAAACCCTGGTCTATGAAAATAAGCCCAAAATCAACCCCCGATTTTCAGTAAAAGCAGAAAATATCTCTGATGGACACCAACACTCTTAAACAAAATCAGTATGTTATACTCCGTACTATCTATCTCGATTAACGCAAAATCGCCTCTTCTAATATTGTTTAGTTCTTACTTTTTTTCAGTTTCCCCTGAGGAGAATAAGAACATTGATGGATTCGATGTCGTTTCGGTATCAGTTTAAATTCCTTTGATTTTTATTATTTTTATGAATTATAGTGTTCTGAGTTCCTACTGGCTGAAAAGAGTAGATTGATTAGGTTTTGCGGTGTATATGAAGTATTTATAATATATATGGATTTGATTAAGTTTTGCTTAGTACGTACTATTAAGTTTTACGTTAAGATGAATTTGCATTTATACTGAGTTATGACTTCGTATTCGCTGAAACAATAAGAATTTTAGACATTTAGTTTTGCATCTGGATTAGGTTTTGCTTTGTGTGAATTGTTTTAACTTTTCATTAAGAGCATGACTTGATTTGAAGTGAAGATTTTATCATGCTCAAACGGCACTTGTCCGACTTTCTTTTGGCTGACGGATCCGCATCCGGTTTAGATTTTGATACGTACGTAGTATATGTTTATGCATTTGCAGTTGCAAATACTGAGTTGTTTGTAGTGAATATTGAGTTGTAGAATTGACACAACACTTGTCCTGTGAAGAAGAATTTCTTTATCATGTATAGTGAGTTAAGATGGTCAAACGGCCTTTGTTCTGAGTTCGTAGTGGCTGACAACATGAAAATTGTTAAATCCTAGACGCATTTTGATTTGTTTATGCTTTTGTTGTAAGTATTCACTTAGAAACTACGAGTAGTTTTTTAGATTATGCTGAATAATGAGTTACACGAGTTACACGTCACTTGTAAATTGGAACTTTTTGCAATGTAGTATATCCCGTGTTTGTGTGTGTCAGTGTGTGTGTGTGTG
>LBNU01027582.1:0-12127 GCA_014162995.1 Artemisia annua | reverse complement strand
TTTTTTTTTTTTTTTTTTTTTTTTTTTTTTTTTTTTTTTTTTTTTTTTTTTTTTTTTTTGCTTTTTTTTTTTTTGGTTAACTCTTTATACAATCTAAATTTGTTAAATTTCTTCATTTTAACTTGTTTTGATATGAAGTAAGTTATGATGCACAATGAATTACATTGTGTGCTAAGTTCATGCTCACTGAAAATTGCTATGAAAATTGTTCAACATTAGACCGATTTGATGAGAGAGTACAGAGAGGAAAAAACTTTGTAAATAAATTATGAAAAATGGTAAAAATGTAAAATATTATTACAACTTGAAATTGAAATTGTTATAGATGGGAGGACGGAGACATTTAACTAGGTCCTTGAAGAGACATTTGATCCATGATAGTTCACTGCTAGTGCTAGGTTGAACTTGGTTGTTTCTTTGATTGCTCACAAAAGGCTTTGAGGTTTAGGCTTGTGTTTGTTGGAAATAAGAGACCTTGACCTGGACAGGATTTCATACATCTTAGGACCTTGATTAGAGCTTTTAGTTGAGGTGGTCTCCTTATATAGTAAGGTAAAGCAATTTCCCTACTAAAGCACTATAATGAGACACATCATCTACCCTGATTAGGCACCATCATCATCTGTTATAAAGTTTACAACGAGCTTTAAGCGTTGAGATAAATTAGAGTTGTTTTAAATTATTAAGTTTACAACTATTCTAGTGTTGAAATGCTGTCAATGAGCTTTTTGTGATCTTGATACTTGAAATTCAGGCTAAGCAGCGAAAGAAGAAGGCTCATAAGCAGTGAAAGAAGAGAAGCAGTTCAGAACCTTACATGTGAGTGTTACACCATAAGCAAGTTTTATCTAAAAAGTTAACTTGTTAATTGAGCTAATATAGTCTATAATTTCTTTCTATAGTGATCCTTTGCAGGCCATGGTTGTGGATGATCTCTATGAAATATTGCATAGCGCAGTTGAAAATGATGATACCCTTCGTGATTATCCCCAGCGTGAGAGTCTGGTTCATGATTTTACTACGGGTCTAATAACAAAAGAAAATCTGAATCAAAAGCTTGCTGAGCATTGGGGAAAGAGGTAACCAAGTTGTTTTTCACCGGTATTGCATTGCTTTCGTAAAATGATTACGTAATGTGGATAGCCATATTTAGTATTAACAAAATAAGCCGTGTGACATGGTGTTTGAATTTGCTTTCGGTCCAAGTGTTTTGCCAAATTAAGGATTTGTAACTTCACTTTACCCAATCATAGAAACTAATTTTAATGCTACATGAAAATTTTTTACTTGTTAGGTGTTAATGATCAAGAAAACCATGGCAACTTCATCTCTCGCTTCATTTCCACAAATCCATCTAAAGTCACATATGCGGCCATGAACTATAAGAAAGAAAATGTCATAATCTTATTTTGTTCTCTTTCCGCAATGTTTTCTCATTAGAATTATTCTTATGGAGGGTAAGGATCCAGTGAGAAGAAAACATAAAATGAGAAGAATGAGAAATAATTATAACCACACATTTGAGATGCATCGACTTAAATTAGATGCATCTTTATTCATTTAGATGTATCTCAATTAGTTTCGAAAGTGATTTTGAAGTGAAAACGATACAAAGTAGTATTAGCAACAAATTTGACTTACAGATGACGAAAAATGCATATAATTCATCTAACTTGATGCAATACATCTAATATATGTATATACATTTATTTTTTTGCTAGAACATATATTAGGGTGCATCTAAAATATTAGAGATGCATTTTATTCAAGTCAATGCATCTCTAATGTGTGGTTATTGTTATTTCTCATCCTTCTCATTTTAAGATTTCTTCTCATTTGATCCTAAGTCTATGGACATAGAGATTTTAGTGGATAAACTTTTGTGAACTTCAAAACTGGTAGCAAGGTGTTTTATTAACTTGATGGTCCTATGGTGTTTCTCTTATTTACTACGAGTATATATAAGATGACCGAAGAGTTACATATAAGGGGTGGTACTCTAACACTTTCCACGGGTGAAGGTGACACTCAAAGTAGTATCAAATGGTCACAACTTACGTAGCGAACTTCTTTATCCTCCTTGTGTGTTCTTTAGTGTGTAAAATATCAAATATGTAATATGTTGGCTAAAAATATGATCAGTGATCTTGTAACTTTTTATTTAAACTGAATTATGAGGATGATAATTTATGCAACTTTTTAGAAGATTTCATCCAGAGGTGGAAATATCGACCCATTTTCTTGTGAATATGTCATACGGGTTGTGTCTTTATCTAACGTTTAGATAACTATTGAAATAATATAAACTTTGTTCTGATATTTGACACTCTAAGTAATTACCAGAAGTCCAGAACGTTAGAGATTTGGACAAAGGTGTTTGACTAACCAAACCTGGACTAACTCGAGTTGAGATCCCTATAGACCCATCATTGACCATAGAACCATTGAACCCATCCCAACCATCCAATCCAATTTGATCAAAGGCTGAGATCAAATCATCTATTTACACTTGAAGGGCAAAAAAGTCAAATATATATTAAAAAAAAAAAAAAAAAAAAAAAAAAAAAAAAAAAACGCATCTTCATTCTTTTCCCAAAAAAAACACACACAAACACTCTTTTTTTCAACTCATTCTCTGCTCCACCATCATCACCCCGATCCACCATCATCGCAAACACAAACACTCTGAAACATCACCGTCATCATCACCAATCCGTCATCATCACCGATCCACCATCATCACCGATCCACCACCATCAACGATTCACCATCATCACAGTCAAAATCCGTCATCATCACCATCATATAACCGTAAATATCACCGTCGATCCACATATAACCGTCAAATCCGTCTTCATCACCAAATCCGTCGCCGCCGTTGCATTGTGATTATTGCTGTTGTGGTTGTTGTTTTTAGGATTTTTGATGCACACCATGTGTTTGATGAAATGCGTCTATGATAATCACATGTGATTCTGTAACAGGTAATTAATATGAGTGATTTTGTTGAATTTGTGTTAGTTGTTGAATTTGCTTGGCGCGGTATTAGTGATTTTGTTGAATTTGCTTGGCGTGATATTCTAGTTGATGTTTATATTAGTTATTGCATTAGGTGATGTTTTAGACGCGTTAGTTGATACTTTTAACTAGTGTCGAAAGGTGAAGCGTATTGTCAGGTTCGGCCTCCAAAGGATTATAAGACGCCCTTGAGTTAGCAGGTTGGTAGAGCTGCGATATGGAATGAGAATGTGAAGATTACTCAAGATCAGTTCCTTTCTTACGGGAGCATGACGAAAAGGTAAATTTTTTATTGAGTTTGTAATAATAGGTTATACTAGGATATCTTCAGTTATTTCACTCATTAATAAGGATTCGTTTACTTAATGCCATTGTTGCAACGATAACCCCATTGATGCAATATTAGAGCTATTTTATTAGTTATAAATGGCCCTGTGTCAACTTAACATACCTGTTGTTGCATCATTGGAACAAGCTGCTGATTTTGTTGCACAGGACTAGTTCCACGCCTTCCACCAAGTCTTTGTCCCTTGAGTGTTTTTTGAGCCACTTTTACGGATCTCTTGAAACATGTTAATGGTCTCACGAGTAGCCGTGTGCTTATACTGATGTTTTTAGTGCTTATATATAGTTGTGCTTATATTGATGTTTTTAGTGATTATATTGATGTTAGTGTTTATACTGATGTTTTTGTAAAATCATATATGATTATAGTAGAATCATCTATGATTCTACTAGAATCATATGTGATTCTTACTAAAATCATATATGATTCTAGCTTATACTGATGTTTTTAATGCTTTTACCGATGTTTCAGATTTTTCACCTGTTTTTGAGTTTGATTGGTATTATCTTTCTTATTGAAGGCCAAGTGTTTGCTGGATGCTTTGCCAGCAAATGATAATGCTGAGAGAATTGATTGAATGATGCGTTGGCAAATAATGTTGAGAGAATTTATTTGAGTAAGAAGCGGTTGCCGTTTTTGCCCGAGGCGTTTGGGAACTTGAAGATGCTTGTTTCGTTGAAACTTTCATCTAATCCGCTTGAGGTAGTATTTTGATTGTTTTATATATGTGATACTAAAATGTTGCGACGAGCTAGTTACTAGTTATATACCAGGCGTTAGAATTTTTTGGTTTGGAATTAGTGTATGTTTGGATCAATTTTTTTGTTTGGAATTAGTGTATGTTTCGCCATAATTTCTTTTATTGTAGCTCTTTGACTAGATGATTGTTTATGCGCGTATTGTAGCTGTTTTCGAATAATTGATAAGATGTTGTTAAGTAGATTATTGTTTATGTACGTATTGTCGTTGTTTAAACAAGTATTTGCCTCAGATGTATACAACATAATTAGAGTATCCTTTTACTATTTCCAAACTTGTTTAAAATGTGTATTAGATAACATGTATTTGACTCAAATGTATACAACATAATTAGAAAATAATTAGTTGTCTTTTGGTATTTTAAGTTTCCTTTTTTTTTGTTTAAATAGGCGTTTTTCCCAATTCGTGCCTCCGATCATTTTTATGTGGTTGTTTTCAACATTAAGAAGAGTGCAACAACGATGATTATCCTTGATAATACTCCAGAGATCTACAACACAAAGTACAAGATTGCTTGTGATCTTCTGGTAAGTGTTTCTGTTACCTGGTTTTCTGTAACAAAGAAGAAAAGAATCAGATATGATTCTAGTAGAATCAGATATGATTCTACCAGAATCATATGTGATTCTACTAGAATCATATCTGATTGTAGTATTTCACTCATTGCCAATGAATTTTGGATTNTCGGCAAGTTTTGGGTATTTTCGGCGAGTTTTAGGTATTTTCAGCCAGATTTTTTTTAAAAAAAAAAACATGTAATAGATTTAAACAGTTCCTATAAGTGGTCAAAATATTTTACGGTGAGTTTTGGGTATTCCGACAAGATTTGTAGGTTTCTAGTATGTTTGGCCACCATTGACCGCCGTTGATCGCCGTTGAGCACGGTTGACCTTTTTGTTAGACCCAGTTACATAAATCGGCAAGGTTGGTTGTCCTGTAGCGCCTAGGCGGTGATTAATCGGCCCTGTAGACCTTGTTTTGCAACACTGATATATAGGGTGGCGTTAGTGTAGTATACACTCTTAAAATAGAATATAATAAGTACACTTATAGACCATTGGATCAAACTTGATAGGTCTAGATTAAAGTTAATTAGATGAGTGGCTTAATTGTAATAAAATGGTAAACTAGTGGCATTATGTACCAATTTAATAAAAATGATTTTTACATTTAATACGTTTTCTTTTCCTTCCTATTTTCTCTTTGACTTTCATTTAATGGTTACCCAAAGTATTAATTATAGTCCCATTAATACGTTTTTTTTTCTTTTTTTCTTTTTTGGTCGATGCATCCTCTTTCTCAATTTCTAGTATTTATTTGTTTATACATTAATATTGATACAAAGCTAATATATCGTTGCAAATTCTCTAGTGTTTATTTAATTGAATATTTTAGTGTGTACTCATACACCACTGATATAATATAACACTTTTAGTGACACACAAATCCATACAACACTTTTTACATTAGTGACACTCATAACTTTGACACAAATTTACAAAATAATTTTTACTCATACACCACTCATATAACTTATATATTTTAGAGGTGTACTCATACACCACTGATATAATATAACACTTTTAGTGACACACAAATCAATACAACACTTTTTACATTTAGTGACACACATAAATTTGACACACATTTATAAAATAATTTTTACTCATACCACTCATGACTCATATAACTTATATATTTTAAAGGTGTACTCATACACCACCAATATAATATACTAACACTTTTAGTGACACAAAAATCCATACAACACTTTTTACATTTAGTGACACACATAAATTTGACATATTTAAAAAAATAATTTTTACTCATACACCACTCATATAATACAACAATACTACAATACTTTTAGTGACACAACATGCATGTTTAAAACCAACTGATTGATACAAACAGCCACCTAACTTGTTTGTGCTAATTAACATACAATGCTAGTTTTCTAACTACATCTAATATCATTATAGAAAAACCCTCGATGAATTCTGAATGATTATTATAGAGACTTTATAAGACTAGCTAGGTTACCTTTATTAGGACACAAAGAAAGAAAAAAAAATAGCCTACAACAGAAATTACATGAATGAAAAATAATAATGGTCGCATAAAAGTAGAGAAAAACGTCATTTGGCTCTTTACCACTAGTTTCGGGAACATTGTAATAAACCTTCATGTTACCCTCCCTACAGTGACGTCCATTATCTTTGCTACAAATGAAATTTCTTCTACCTGCCTCCTTAAATTCATTGTTTCTCGAAGATTATAAATGTAATAGACAACTGTTAATACTGGTAAATTGGAATATGATGTTTTTGTGTTGAAGATGTCTTGTGGTGAATTANTTTGCAGAGTTTTTGCAGGATGATTAATGAAAAGCTTTCAAGTATATCTTGTGAGAAGGTTGAACTTGAAGATCTTCATATTGGCATAGTCGTCCTAAACCTGCTCCTGTTAAACAGAAACCTCCTGTTCTATTGAAGATCATGATGATGAGGAAGATGGTGACACTGATGAAGAAGAGTATTTGATGATGAGGAAGAGGGTGATTCAGATGAGCAAGATGAGGATTATGAGGAGCAAGATAAGGCTGTGGGAACATGGGTCAGCGTAAAAGTTAAGAACATGAGTATTTGATGGTCGTAGTACTCATGGTGGTTAGTGAAAGTCAAGAACATGGGTATTTGATGGTCATAGTACATGTGATTCTAGTAGAATCACATATGATTCTTTTCTGAAATAAATAGTGTTTGTTCTTTGTAATGTAAATAACTATATTTTTGCTGTTAATGAAGGTAAATCACATATGATTCTTTCTGTTTTTCTATTTTTTTTTGTTTTACATGTGATTCTAGTAGAATCACATATGATTCATAATGAATCACATATGATTTATAATGAATCATATATGATTCTTTATGAATCATATATGATTCTTTTTTAATCATATATGATTTTTGTTTATTGTTCTAGCAGACTATTTTTAACTGAACATAAATGCAAGATGTTAAATTACAATAAAAACTTTAAAACATACAACAAAAATAGTAAAGTAACAAAACTACCATCAGAAATTGTTCAATACTACATCAAATTTTCTCAAAAGACTACCCATCAGAAATTATTCAATACTACATCAGATATTACCAAAAGACTACACATCAGGTTTACCACATATACTACCATCAGACTATACCAAAAGACCATGAATTTACTAGATATGCTACCACCAGCCTACACATTAGTTTGACACAATCACTTAACCATCACTTTTTGCAACCTCTTGATTTTCAACGTCATCTTTTTGTTTCTCACGATCGGCCCTGTTCTTGATTGCATTCACAATATTTGAGATCCTTGTTTGTTCAAGTATCTTCGTCTGGAACTTGTAAGCCAAATCAAACATCTTTTGCGAATGCACATTCAACTCATGTAAGAGAATCACCCTCGTCCTCACTACCACCTTCTTCATCAGACTCATCCTCGTCCTCACCACCACCTTCTTCATCAGACTCACCATCCTCATCATCATTGCCTTCTTCATTAGACTCACCATCGTCCTTATCGTAACTACCTTCTTCATCTGACCAATTCTCGTCCTCATCACTACCATCTTCATCAGAACTACTGTATTCAGTCTCTCCCTCCTCATACACCGAATCTTTTTCACACCTCTTCCTTTTGTGTTTTAAAGGAGGAGGTTGAGGTTTGACAGCATCAGGTTTCGATTTGACAACTTTTGATTTTGGATCAACATTTTATTGAGCGACTTTCTGTTTGACAACTTTTGATTTTGGATCAACAGGAGTCATAGTCCACTTAGCTGCTTCATTTGTTCGACCTGCATAAAAATTTTGAATGTTAATAAACCTAAAAAAATATACTATAATCACATGTGATTCAACAAGAATCACATATGTTTCTACTAGAATCATATGTGATTCTTTATGCTGATATATTCTCAGCATAAAGAATCATATATGATTCTACTAGAATCATTTGTGATTCTTTATGTTGATATATTCTCAGTTATACAAAACAGCTAAAATACGCGCATAAAAACAATCATCTACTTAACCATAACTACTTAATCATCTACATATGTACACAGCATATGTGAAATTCATAAAAACAGTCAAGTACCAAAAGACAACTAACAACGCGCATAAAAACATGTGAAATTCATTTATGCTGATATATTCTCAGTTATACGAAACAGAAAAACACTTTTTGTTATTTAGGTGCTTATCTGCTTATTAACAATCAAATAGCAAATTAACAACTTCTTATCAGGCTACCGCAAACATTCCTTGGGTGAACAAACTATCCTAATAATTTAATGCCAAGCGTACCTAACCATCAACATGTTGCTTAATCGAACTCAACATATTATAATTCAATTCTTAATAAGACAAAAGTATAGCAAAATCTATTAAAAAAAGAAAAGAAACAAGAAAAAAAAGAAAAAGAATTACAACATATATAAGCTTAATAATAAATTGAGACCACTCACTAAATATGGTTTGTTCGACGGCAGTTTTAAAGGGCTGGTTGTGTGTGTGGCGGCAGTTTTAAAGGGCTGGTTGTGTGTAACATCAGTATAAGCTAGAATCATATATGATTTTAGTAAGAATCACATATGATTCTAGTAGAATCATTTATGATTCTACTATAATCATATATGATTTTAGTAGAATCATATATGATTTTAATAAAACATCAGTATAAACACTAAAAACATCAGAATAATCACTGAAAACATCAGTATATTGTGCCTTCCTGGTCATTGACTATGATTTTTCAGTATAATTGTAACAACAAATCTTAAGAAAATAGACTTTTTGAGACCAAATATGCTTTGTATGTAAAGCGATCAAGATTCTATATAGGAAACTTTATTTCAACTACACAAGCAACTAGTGCAGTTGGCTAAACTAGTTGTAAAGAGCGTGCACTAAGCTCGGGTTTTAATCCGCAATGAATTTCATCAATGCCCAATTCAAAGTAAGCAACTTCTAATGCTTACATAAAAAATAAGCAACAATAAGCAACAAAAACCTAAAATCTTAAAAAGCAAAAAACCTAAATAAGCAACACCTACTGCTTATATCCAAAATAAGCAACAAATAATAAACAAAATAAGCACATCAACTGATAATATACAAAAAAAGCAACAAGACCTAAAAATCCTAAAATGAGCAAATAAGCACCAAAATGAAGGAAAAAAAAACAAATTTATACCAGAATCAACATTTCAAGGCTTATTTTGATCAGAAACCAACAATGGAGAAGATTGGGGCAACGGGTCACCTTTAGATAGTGCTAATTCATCTCGTATGTCCATTGTATAGCGTTAATTTTGATCAATTAATCATGAATAACGGTTAGGGTTTCGTTACGGTGGTTTGGGTGGTTGGTGTGTGAAATAGTGTGTGTGTGTGTAACGGTCGAGAGTGATGTAAATAAGAAGATGTAACAAACCCTGTCAATTGAGTAAATGAGAAGATGTAATTACAAAAATGCCTCTCAGTAAATAATTAAAATAAAATGGGAAAATATATCAACCGTTCGATTGAAATAGAATGGACGCTTGAGATCCACTGGTTTGATCTTTAGCAAATAGTAGATCTATACGGAACTTTTGGCCGTTTTTACACGTGCCAAAATTCAATGTTTTCAAACCCGGGACGACCCGGCCGGGTCAACCAGTTGGACCGGTACCCGGTCAAAAAACGGGTCAAAAAAACCCGGGTTTCTAAAACCGGGTCAACCGGTAAGACCCGCCGGTTTTGAGTACCCGGGTCAAACACCCAGGTTTTGAAACCCGGCCGGGTTTTTTTTTTTTTTTTTTTTTTTTTTTTTTTTAATTAATTTTGACTCTTTATTTTTGTTTCCATTATTAAGTGCTATTTTTGTTTGATATGACTTTCTTATGGTGTATATTCACCCATATTTGTGATTAGTTTCCACTTATTAGATTGAATTCGGTTCTGAATATCCAAATCGCTTATCCATGATTAAGGAATTTAGGACCCCTGTGCTTGAACCTTAAGGTTATTTTTTGTTTTAAATGGCACTGAAAGCTTGTGCTATTTACTGCATTTTGATGTTTAGGTTCATTCATTTTGGATTAGTGTTAGGCTATTATGAAAATGGATTTTTGGAAATGTGCATAAAACCGGGTCTAACCAGGTTGACCCGGCGGTCGAACCGGTTGACCCGGTGACCCGCTGACCCGGTGACTCGGCCGGGTCGATCCCAAACCCGGGTTTCAAAACATTGCCAAAATTGCCCGGTTTTCCAGCCATTTCTCCACCTTTAATTTCATCATTTAATTCCTCTGTTTCATCATTTGTTGAAGTAAATGTCCATGGTAAAAATTCTAATAACTAAGGAGAGTGGTACTTTTCTTTTCCTGTTATTGTCACTTGCAGCTATTGGACAAAATGATAGACAATGGATTTCCTCGAACAACATAACCTAACATATTGAGGGGTATGATAGCTCCTCCAAACATTGTAAGCAAAATGCTGACTGTTGTCACCAGTAACAGTTCTAACGTGAGCGATACCCTTCCAGGTGCAACATCATCATGTGTACCATGGAGGACTACGCAATTGAAGCATACAAACAATGATGTTTATGTCAATCTTGTTGAGGAGATGGATGCAATTATAAACAGGCATGAATCATCACTTTCTTCACCTTTAGTTAATTTTCTCCATTCTTTTGCTGTTAAGGTGGACAAATAAACTTTCTACGAGTATATATAAGATGACCGAAAAGTTACATATAAGGGGTGGTATTCTAACACTTCGACGGGTGAAGGTGACACTCAACGTAGTATCAAATGGTCACAACTTATGACTTGTGAGACCGAGGTTCGAATTCATGTAAGAGTACCTCTAGTAAATTGGTCGAAAGGGATTACTTTGCCAGCAAAGCGTGGGATTTTTGCATCAACCTCGTGGATTAACAAGAACCATACGACAATATCTATGAAAAAATGATAGTCATTGTCTATTGATATGTTTATATTAATTCCACTTAAATCACATTACGTGACTAAAAAATGACCGTGAAGTGTTCTCTTCACTGGTAAGCAATTTTTTCCGTACTTAACTTTTGAAATTAAATATTTAACAATCATTATACAGAACTATGTTTGGCAAAAATAGCTGTGAGCAGTAGCTGTGAGTTGTAGCCACAGCTCACTGCTCACCGCTCACAGCTTCTTAAAGAAACATTGGAAAAATGAGCTTTCCTAAAAAATAGCAAAGCTCACTGCACTTTTGCCAAACGAACACAAAAAATAAAAAAGCTCGTTGCTCACCGCCCCAAAAAACTCCAAAAAGCTCTGCGCCAAATATAGCCGTAAAATATAGTTTTGCGTAGGACACAATTGCATTGTGCAAATTCCTGTTAATTCTCTAAAAAGTAAAAAACATCACATTAAATGATCTAGGGTTAATGACTTGAAAATGTATCATACCTGTCACTTTTTGTTATTGTGTGTACTAAACTTTTTTTTTCTTATTGTGTGCACTGAACTTTCAAATTTCGATTATTGTGTGTATTTTGTGACTATTTTACCCTTGCTTTTTTCAAAATTTGAAGGGTAAAATGGTCATTTTACATGACTGAATATTCACAAAATACACACAATAATCAAAATTTGAAAGTTTAGTACACACAATAAGAAAAAAAAAAATCAATACACACAATAACAAAAAGTAACAAGTATGATACATTTTCAAGTGTTCAAAGGTGGTTTTACGGTGGCTAGGAGAATTCAAGAGAGAGAAGTGACGTGTTTATTTTTGAGTTAGAATGAAATATGTTTGCGTCTGATATGAAGACTTGGGAAATGAGAGGGTGGATGCATGTAACAAAATACATAAAAAGGCCAAAATACCCTATTAACTAAACTCACAAAGGACTAAACCCATTATAAGTCAAAACAACAAAGAGAGAATTCGAGAAAAAAAAAAA
>LBNU01027574.1:14384-36307 GCA_014162995.1 Artemisia annua | reverse complement strand
TTTTTTTTTTTTTTTTTTTTTTTTTTTTTTTTTTTTTTTTTTTTTTTTTTTTTTTTTGCTTTAATGTATCAAATACTTTAAAAAATATTTAAAATTTTTCTTAAAATACAAGGGCCAAACAATCAGAAAAAATACCGCAGCGGGCACCCCATACTTGTTTTTAATAATTTCTAAACGTAGCACTTAAATCATAATCGAATAATTAACCACAATAAAGTACCGATAAAAGAATGTTATTTTGTCTTATGTCAATTTGAAGTGTGGAAAATTTGCATTAAAAAATGAATTAAAAATATAAAATTATAGGACTATCAAATTAAATTTTTTATACAATCTGATTCTTAGGATCATAACATTAATGTAGGTTGGCTATATTTGGTTGAGACTTGAGAAATTAAATATTTAATGCAACGCAAAAATCTCTATAAAATTTTTGGCTAATGAGAAGCATTATTGTGTAAAATTTCATTGAAATATTCTTTTACAGCAGCCATCCAAAGTTGAAAATTTGCATAATTCGACAAAGAATGATTTATTGCCCATCAATTAATAGAAAATTTTGCATAATTCGACAAAGAAAGATTTATTGCCCATCAATTAATAGACTTGTGTAACCCAAGTGATACGCTTATTAATGAAACTTACACATATTTTTGATCATATTATTATGAAAGCGACTACACCCATATTCTTGTTACTTATTACAGCCAGATATATTATCTTTTGATGATATGTACGACATGCAGAAATACATGGACATTAAATATAGCCACTTTCGAGTATATAAATAAGGAGTGATACAAGAACCATATCCTACATATATACCAACTTGTTTCATATTTATCAATATATAAAATATAATACTTGCAATATACATGGATCAAGAACGACTTCATATAGCTATAATCACTAGCCCGGGCGTGGGACACTTGATCCCTGTACTTCAACTAGGCAACCGTCTTGCCAACAATCACTACCTACAGGTCACCGTCCTCGCTGTCACAACACAAACCTCGCCCATTGAATCACAACTAGTGAGCACTCTCAACGATGCCAACAACATTAATATTATTAAGATCCCGTTACCAGACATCTCTAGCCTACTCCAACCAAACGACACGATCGTCACTCACCTAGCTATCATGATGCGAGAGGCCCGACAAGGTATCAGGTCAGCCATCTCTGCCATGACCCCCCACCCTCACGTCCTTATCGTTGATCTCTTCTCGAGCGAGTCACTTCCAATAGCCGAGGAGTTTCAAATGCAAAAGTATGTTTATGTCCCTTGCTCAGCAAGATTTCTTGCTCTAACCACGTACTTGCATGTTCTTGATAAGAAGGTCATAGGCCAGTATGTGGAGCAGATTGAGCCCTTAAAAATTCCTGGTTGTGAGCCGGTTCATTGTGAAGATGTTCCTGATCCCATGCTGGATCGGACCAAGCGTCAGTACGATGAGTATGTTCGGATGGGAATTGATTTCACCACTTTGTCTGATGGGATTTTGTTGAACACGTGGACAGATATGGATTCTACATCACTTGATGCTTTAAAGTACAATGAAGACTTGCGAGCTGTTGTGAAGGTACCAGTTTATGATATTGGGCCATTAACTAGAGAGGTTGATCCAGCCAGTTCAGAGGGAGATAATGTAATGGAGTGGCTAGACATGCAGTCGTGTGATTCTGTGCTTTTTGTATCATTTGGGAGTGGAGGGACACTCTCGGCTCACCAAATAACTGAGTTGGCTTGGGGTCTGGAATTAAGCAAACAAAGATTTGTTTGGGTGGTACGTTCACCGGCTGGTAGCGCTACAGATGGTTCATTCTTCACTGGAGGAACTGATCAAGATAGACCAGTTCCTGACTTCCTCCCAGAAGGTTATCTAACCCGAACAAAAAAATTTGGCTTAGTCGTCCCATCATGGGCCCCACAGGTGAAAATATTGAACCATCCATCCGTAGGTGGGTTTCTATCACACTGTGGACTCAATTCGGTTTATGAAAGCATAAAAGGTGGCGTGCCAATGATTTCTTGGCCACTTTACGCTGAGCAAAGAATGAATGCGACCATACTGGTTGAAGAGTTGGGAGTGGCCATTCGGCCAGCGGTTTTGCCAGTGAAGAAAACGGTAGAAAGGGAGGAGATAGAGATGATGGTGAGAAGTTTGATGGAGGGTGTAGAAGGAAACACAATGAGAGAAAGAGTGAAGGAACTAAGAGAAAGTGCAAAAGAGGCATTGGGTATTAATGGTTCATCATATAAATCAATGTGTGAGTTTATCAGGTCATGTGGTATGAAGAATTAAACTAATTTACCTTTATGATATTTCTTCTATTTTGATGTATTGTAACATTATATTGTGTTTGCAGCAAGTTCTCTCAATAAATTAAATCAAGTTCTCTCAATAAATTAAATCTTAATTGTTAAAAAATGTGTTTTATTTTATCGATAGAAGGTTCTAATAAGTTATAGAGGGGGATCGACCAGATGTCGATTCGAGTGTAGAAAAATTTATCATGCAGAAGTTGTGACATTATCCGTAGTATTTATATGGTTGATTTAGCAGTTTGTTGCATGGTTGTCAGGATCCAGATCCTGATCTTAGGATCTTACGATTTTACGATACTGCACAACAAAAACGATCCGGATCTTACATAGGATATTTGAAAGCTTAATATCTTATAGGATCCCGATCTTGACCATAGGATCTTAAGATCTAATCCGATCCGATCCTAGTTTTCTCGGGTAACAAACTAGAAAACTGCAAATTACTGGATTATTTTTTGTAGAATTTAAAAAACAACATGTTAATCTTATTAAACATTTTATAATAATAATTTACGACAACATTTCAATGAAACATTCATATAATTTTGTGTTTGATATATAATGTTGGGTTTATTAATTTGATAAGACAAAACAAGAAGAATGAAAACAAGAGGGACTTAATGTGACAAAGGATGAAACTTCATATGCAAGAAAAAGATTACTACGGATCTTTTTATTATTTAGGAAATATTCTTTGTAACCCTAGTTCTCTATTATATAAAGAGAATACAGGGATTAGACTCTAGTCTAGGCATTTACAAGACATATGCCCTAGACACACACACCACACATTGCTGTATTTTACATTGTGGAAGACTTGATAAAACTAATCCCTGTATTCTCTTTATATAATAGAGAACTAGGTTACAAAGAATATTTCTAAATATAAGATCCGTAGTAATCTTTTTCTTGCATATGAAGTTTCATCCTTTGTCACATTAAGTCCCTCTTGTTTTCATTCTTTCTGTTTTGTCTATCAAATTAATAAACCCAAACATTATTTCAAACATATAAATAATATGTAGTTTCTCTGTCATCTTGGAAAACCAATAAGTGTGATATTCCTTAAAATCAAACTCCTGTAAACTAATAAATGAAGTAACATGTATAGATAATTTTCTTTTTAACCGTTTCGAAGCAATCAAGTACAGAATAAAATATGCACTCCAAAAAAAATATCACATTATGAACTCATCTTTACATAAGAAGATAAATAAGCCTTTTTAATTAAAAAGTAGAGACAATAATATCAAATCAGTAAAGAGGAAGACCTGGGAGATCCAAGATTTATGTAATATTTTAACAATCAGTATTGAGAACTGGTAATTAATTAACTACCAGTTTCATGATGTATAACATGAGCTAACCTACATAAGAGTATGTCAAAGATGCATGTTAAATGTATATGCAAAATTAAAGGGTCATGGATGGTTCACTTCTGAAAACTGGCTCTCGAGCTTTTGAAATAGCAAAAATTTACTGGCAGGCCAATACAACTGTAGCTCGTTCTTTGAATGTCTTCTTTTAAGGGCTGACTTTTCAACGCGGGTTTGGCGTATCGGAGATTCAAGAATAATGCGGTTTCCTAATAGCTTGTCTAAGTGGATGCTTTTGTGTCTTCTGACTCCGGGATTTGGTATCTTTTAAGTGCCTAAATAGACAAACAAAGGCATTAATTTTTAGATTAAACGAAATGAAGAGATCACTGTATGAGTTGTGGTTAACCTTATTGGCTTCCAAGTTCCAATGTTCCAACCTGGTTTTCCCAAGAATGTTCGATTTCAGTTTATGAGTGGTCCTTGGTATGAGCTGCATCCACCAAACATATTGATTGCTTATTCAAAAACAAATTCAAACAGTATATTGTAACATGAAATTACTTTTTCTTTTTTCTTTTTACTTTCCTAGCTGATCATTACCAAACACTACTTTCTGAGCGCCTGTTAATAATTGCTATTAGTATACTTTATTAAACCATGACTTTCTGGAGTGGCTTGTTAATAATTAACCTTTTTTTCTTTTCTTATCGCAGCAGTTTATTACACAATCAAGGATTCTGCAAGTGGTATTTCCCAGTGCCGCTTAAAAAATGCTTATTTATAAGCATTAATGAAGATAAAAATAAGGCATATCCCAAATATCTTAAATTAAATTAAATGATCTAAAATAATAATCAAAACATTATACTGACCTTAATATTTAAAACTCAACTGTCATGAGGACCATCTTCACCACCCAACCACTTCTCCATCATGATCAACTGTAAAGAAAACATAAAACATGTGTAAAAAAGTGTAGGCACAAAACCTCCTATTTCAGCAAGAACCTAAATTAAAAGTTAAGTCTATACCAAAATCAAAAACCTACAACTGATAATAAAAAAATATTAATAATAAAAAAAATCGTGCAATCAACCTGAAACATGTAAATTTATGATACTCCTTTGGCATATAATCTCTTCATCTCAATATTTAAGCTACATTAAGATCCATATGATTTCTAGAGAGAGAAAATTGTGAGATGAAGCAATGTCTGTGTTTTGAGAGAGAGAGAGAGTTTGAATGATAAACATTATACCCCAAAACGTACCTTTAAGTTACTGATCACCAAAAATATTTGGACAGAAAAACATACTTTGCTTCTTCAGATTCATCATGTATCGGCGGTGTCGAATGTTTTAATGCATCGGAAATTTTAAATGGCACCGGAATCTGTGTTGGATGAATGTTGTAATCCGATTTGTGGATCTGGTTTTGTTGGTAGAGTTTTGATAGAAGCTTCCAGGAAGTGGTGGAGAGTGGTTATTGTAGTGGGAGAGTAGGAATGGGTGAAACAGTGGATATAGTACTCATTAACAGTGTATATTCCTCAAGGAAAACGGGAGTGCACCTGTTGCTCCCAAGCACTTGTACACCCCGATTGTCTTAATGATCTACCATTCAATTGGTTGAAAAAGTGGCACATTAGCAAATAANTCCATTAATTTACCAATTATTGAAAACCCTTCTTTAATGTACCAATTAATTAGTACTAGGCTCCATGTTGACCAATCACAAAATCTATATCCATTAAAGTGACCGACCCATGTGACTGACCCATGATGATTGTAAGTACTAGGTTTATTAATTACAATCAATGAGGACAAACCTATTAATCTACGGAGTACTAAATTCACTAGTACGAAGTTAAATCATCTTCCCAAATTCTTGATTCAAAACAGTGAATAGACCAATATTTAGTGTAGAAGGACGACAAACAATTAATTCTGATCCGTAGTACGGAGGTTTATTAAGTCAGTAATATTGAAAGACACCAAAACTGAATTAATTCACCCAGAAAAGTCGTATTGTGTTACTGCCTTAAAAAAACAAATTTATACCTTAAAAAAAAATTCTTTCGAACAGTAAATCATCTTCAAAGCTGATTTCTCCTAACATTAAAAACTTGACGAACCCTAGATATCCATGAGCAACCTGGCTCTGATACCACTTTTGGATCGTTGTAGCTCGAGGTTGTTTAGACCTCATATCATCTTAGGGTTAACCCCCATAATATTGAAAACAACACTGCAGCGGAATAAGAACAAATCAATAATTATTGCAACAAGTTTTTCACCCATCATTCACCTCCAAATTTTATTTTGATCAGAATAAAACCGGTGTTTACCTAATTGTAACAGGGATCTAAGACATCTCAGACCTTAAGGTAGTTCGAACAACTCTAGTCTAGGCATTACAAGACATATGCCCTAGACACACACACCACATTTGCTGTATTTTTACATTGTGGAAGACTTGATAAAATGTTCGATACCTCTAAGGTCTGAGATGTCTTAGATCCCTGTTACAATTAGGTAACACGTTTTATTCTGATCAAATAAAATTGGAGGTGATGATGGTGAAAAACCTTGTTGCAATAATTATTGATTTGTTCTTATTCCGCTGCATGTTGTTTTCAATATTATTGTTAACCCTAGATGATATGAGGTCTAAACAACCTCGAGCTACAACGATCCAACAAGTGGTATCAGAGCCAGGTTGCTCGTGATATCTAGGGTTCGTCAAGGTTTTAATGTTAAGGAAGAAATCAGCTTTGAAGATGATTTACTGTCGAAGAATTTTTTTTAAGGTATAAATTTTGTTTTTTTAAGGCAGTAACACAATACGACTTTTCTGGGTGAATTAATTCAGTTTTGGTGTCTTCAATATTACTGACTTAATAAACCTCGTACTACGGATCAGAATTAATTGTTTGTCGTCTTCTACATAAATATTGGTCTATTCACTGTTTGAATCAAAGAATTTGGGAAGATGATTTAACTTCGTACTAGTGAATTTAGTACTCCGTAGATTAATAGGTTTGTCCTCATTGATTGTAATTAATAAACCTAGTACTTCAATCATCATGGGTCAGTCACATGGGTCGGTCACTTTAATGGATATAAGATTTGTGATTGGTCAAACATGGAGCCTAGTACTAATTAATTGGTACATTAAAGAAGGGTTTTCAATAATTGGTACATTAATGGAATGGATATTACCTTGTACTAATATTGATTTTGGTGAAGTGATATTCTTAATTACTCAAGATGGAGACCTCGTACTTTTGATGGATGATTCATTTATGTTACCTCGTATTGATATTATTATCTATTAATGATGGCTCACATGGTTGAGAAGTTTATATTAACCTTTGTACTGAGAGATTTTGTGTTAATATTACTGTGCTGATCCTACTGCTACAACATAATTTTAACCTGCTGCTACAAAGTTTTCATTCTGCTGCTGCTATGATTTTCGTTCTGCTGCTACGAATAGTTCACTCTGCTGCTAGCTTTATGAATCTATTGCTGTCATATCTTATTATGCTGCTCGACACTACTGCTGCGTTTATGACTCTGCTGTTCGGGTATTAACTCTGCTGCTCGTTTGAATCGTACTACTGCTGGGATTTTTTATATGTTCAAACAACAACAAGTAAGAGTAGTTTTGTCGACATTAAAGGGTTCTTGAAAGCTTTGGTTTGTAAAGTTTAATTGTTTGAGGGGAAGAAGCTTCAAGAATACATGGTTTTTAAGGTAATTCGACAAGGAATTTTATGAGCAAATGGATTTGATTCTTGGATGATTATTTGGTACACACACAACGAGTTTGGTTTTTGTTCTTAATGTTTTAAAGGCTCGCATTAATTTTCTTATTGGCGAAGAGGAGTATTTGTTGCTTCTTTGATGATGCAGTGGAATTTTTCAAGGTTGTGTATTATTATATCTTGAACGGTCTTACAACGTTTAAAGATAACTTGTTTGTTTATACGGTGGTGACAACAATTTGACTAATCTAGCAATGTGTGATTTTTCTTATGATGCTCTATGCACACATTGGCTATCACTTAAAGGAGTTACATTGTAGTGCTCAGTGTCTCACAAAGGATGAGGATTTTGTCAAGGGATTGCGGTCTACTTATATTTCCTGTTCATATAAGTTTGGAGTCACGTGGTTAGTACAAGACATAAGACACAAGGTTGGTTTCTTTTACTTCAGCATCAAATTGGTAATGATTAGTTTTCTTCAACAATATATAAAGCCTACAGATTTGAAGAATCATTTTATGTACATGCATTACTCGAGGGGAAGTTTCTACGGTTTATTCATTCTCTATTTGTTGATAACAAAAAGGGGAAGAAATATTGTGGTGGCATGGCATGGTTTAAAGGGAAGACAAGTTTGTTTTCATTCATGGTGAGATTTAATTATCTCAACTTCTCTACTTCGTTTAGGGAAGTTCGTACAAGAACGTGTTTGTTTTGTCATCATCAAATAGGGGAAGATTGTTGGGTTTATTAATTTGATGAGACAAAACAAGAAGAATGAAAACAAGAGGGACTTAATGTGACAAAGGATGAAACTTCATATGCAAGAAAAAGATTACTACGGATCTTTTTATTATTTAGAAATATTCTTTGTAACCCTAGTTCTCTATTATATAAAGAGAATACAGGGATTAGTTTTATCAAGTCTTTCACAATGTAAAAATACAGCACATGTGTGTGTGTGTGTGTCTAGGGCATATGTCTTGTAAATGCCTAGACTAGAGTTGTTCGATACCTCTAAGGTCTGAGATGTCTTAGATCCCTGTTACAATTAGGTAACACGTTTTATTCTGATCAAATAAAATTGGAGGTGATGATGGTGAAAAACCTTGTTGCAATAATTATTGATTTGTTCTTATTCCGCTGCATGTTGTTTTCAATATTATTGTTAACCCTAGTTGATATGAGGTCTAAACAACCTCGAGCTACAACGATCCAACATATAATAATTTGTAAATTTGTATAATATTACAAAAACTATTAAGAAAATGACATTATAGTAGGATCTTAAGATCCCGATCCGATCTTACGTTCACGATCTTGCAAAGATAAAAACGATCCTAGGTAGGATCCCGATCTCGAAAACCTTGGTTTGTTGTAGTATAATTAAGTTTATGTACTTGTTTTTTAACCACTCACTGGTAATCACTGTCAACTAGCCACTAGTGACCAGATTTGCTAGCTATCGTCTTCATCACCATACATACGTCTTTATTATTGTGACACATAAAATCATGGTTTAACGGTAGTTAAGTTTTATATTCGAATTACACGCGTATCATTATTTAACGAACAATGACTTTTTTTTTATTACAGTAGTATATTTTAAATTACGTACACAAGTCACTCAAATAACACATAACAATATATATTCGTAAACATCAAAAACTCTAGTAACCTTGCAAAGATTCTGTTGAAAAAGCTTTACAATACTAGAGATTGTTGCGTATGGTCCATTGTGGATCAAATGTGAGTGGTTGTTGGGAGGCTGTGAAGATCTACGGTCTCCACTGTTAGACCAGGACCAAACCCAAACAAAACACCCCATTCTAAACCTTCACCGGTGGTGGCCGGCTGGCCGCACCGTCTTTCGCTGACTTCCTTCTCATCTCTTCAATGATGAACAACACCGACACACTTGACATGTTACCATATTCGCTAAGCACATGTCTGCTGGCTCTCATCTTTTCCTTATAAAGACCAAGCTTAAGTTCCACTTCATCAAGTATTGCTGGACCGCCTGGGTGGACAATCCAAAAGATCAAGTTCCAATCGGTTATACCCAATGGAGAAAATGCATGTGTCAGTGCCTTCTCTAGGTTCTCAGAGATTAAACTCGGCAGCCTTCTATTAAGATGAAACATTAATCCCACCTCCTTCAAGTGTCCCTCTACAGCTCCCTCGGAGTCTGGTACGATAGTCTGATCAGCAGACACTATCTCGAACAACCCCCGCTCTCCCTTCAACTCAGGATCCGAACCAACAATGATTGCTTCTGCTCCATCCCCAAAAATAGCTTGACCGATAAGGGAATAAACTTTTTTGCTAGGGCCACTGCAAACTCACAGCAAACCACAAGAACACGAGCACCATTATTGTTCTCAGCAAGGTCCTTAGCTAGACGGAGAACAGTGCCCCCCGCAAAGCATCCTTGTTGATATATCATGTAGCGCTTGACGGAAAGGTTGAGAGACCAAGGAGCTTTGTGAGCTGGTTGTCTGCACCTGGCATGTCAATGTCGAGCCGTGCAAAAAAGATAAGATGTGTAATTTTCGATTTTGGGTAGCCCCACTCTTTGATGGCTTTGATAGCAGCTTCTTTACCGAGCTTGGGAATTGAACTTCAACGATTACCATGTACGTCTTGGCGAGCGTCAAGGGAAGGAGCCTTGTACCCACACATGTTCGGGTTTTCATTCAAGAACCCCTCCGTCAAGTGCATGTATCTCTTTCATATCTCAGTCTTCTCACCTTCAAATAAAAAATTAACCCGAACGAGATGTTATCCCGTGTACTATAATGATATTGAACAATAATCTAATAATGAGATTACCCACAATAACAATACAAAAATACAAATTAGCACTTTAAGTTGACAGCACTAATGAACAAAATACCATTAAATTGAAATGAAATTTTGCTTGAAACATCATAATAATGATGTATGCACACTGAATGATGCTTGACATTCAACACACTAATCATAGTCCCTTAAAAATAATGCAAAAATCTAACTAGGCCAACGACTTAGCTTGTATGTGTACATTATATTGCCCTAAGATATATTTGTTCTTGCCTTTAGAAAAAATAGCAAGATATATTTTATGCGCGCATGTATTATATTATTCATGATAACTAAGGAAGTATAGTAATTACGACTAGATACATACATATGCGCTTGAATTTTTCTTTAACTTCAACCATGTGTTCACTTTTGGTGACCCGAAAATAGTAATCAGGGTACCCTGCTTGATAAAAACAATTGGACGGAGTTGCAGTGCCAATTGCCGCGAGAATGGTAGCCGGGCCTTGTGCACGTTGAGCCTTTCTAATCTCCGCAAATTTGATTGAGGAAGTCATTCGTGTCTCTTCTTCAGTGACTATAACAAAGTAAAAATGGTAAAAATGATAGTGATGATCTATAGAAGGAGAGAGTTAATGGTATTAATTCTGGACAAAAGTAATAAAACTTTGATGGACTAGAATGTACATGCTTTCTCCTAATTAAAGGATCACTATCGGCAATGAACTCGATAAAATATCATAACATTGGTGAACATTAACCACACCGCCCATACGCCACTACCACCAAACTTCCAGCAATCCCCTCACTGCCGCATTAAATGCATGCCTAACTAATTCTTTTCTACAATCAACATTTCTTAAATGTTTACTATTCATCAACATTAAGCTTCACCAAAAGTAAAAAAGATACCGCCCACATTTTTTGTTTTCTTCTTCTCATTTAGGTAAAAATATATTGTAATTTACGTTAGCATCAAATAAATAAATAAATAAATAAATAAAAATGTCAAGCAATAGCTTACCAGGGACATTCCTCATAAGTCATAACCACACTTGCTGACATACAATGATACAGACTCGACAGAGCAAAACGTGACTACACCAATTCTACTTTACTTTCAACCCTATCCCCATGGGCAAATACCTCACCCAAAATGGGCTCTAAGGGCTCGTTTGGTTTACAGGTGGGTTTAGAATTAGGATTTGGATTTGGATTTAAATTTGGGTTACGATTTGAATTTGGATATGATGTAAGAGAGATAAAATATATATAAAATAAATAATTAATTATTTATAATTTGACAAATTGTTTAAAATTAAAATTTATTATTAGAAAAAAAACAAATACTCCTTCTGTCTCAAAATTATTGTCAGGAGACAAGAATCACCAAGTTTAATAAAAGTGGGGCCACTATAAATATAAACCACTCAAATAAAATATTTCTCTACTAAATTCTCTTTTTTTTACTTAAAATAGAAAGTGGACAATTATTTTGTGACATCCAAAAATGAAAATGTGGACAATAATTTTGAGACGAAAGGAGTAAAAGATAAGTGGTGGAGATGAATGTTTGGCCCACCTATATAGGAAAAAGACAAAAGAAATAGATGGTGTTTTTTCAAATACTAGCACTTTGGCCATGTTTTATATATGGGAGATTTTTAGGACTCAGCCCAAAGCCATGAGACCACGAACATGAACCAAACATTTAGTTTTTTACGATCATCCCCTGGACACCAATCAAAACCAATCAACCACACACACCCTAAAAATTTACTTTAGTGATATATCATTTTAATATCATGCTTATGAGCGCACGCTGATTTTATTTTATTTTATTTTTTATTTTTTTTTATTATTATCTTTTTTAAGTTATGTAATGACGACACACATACTTTTATTTTTATATTATCGTAAGCAGTTATATTATTATTTAAAACATGAACGTGTTATTATGAACGACACTAACTTCTGCAATTTGCCGACTCATGTTTAACAGATAGTGACTTGGCATTTATGTTACATCCGTATGCCGTTTATATATTAAAGTAACACTAGGAAACTGTTAGATTATAATTTTGTAGATGATACTTTATTTATCACTTAATATTGAGTACAAATGAAATACATAAACTAACCCTAACAGACCCCAAATTCACAAGCAAATTTGAGTCGATTAACATAACATCGTCTAATACTTTCTCGTTGAAGAGCAAATTTTGATTATTAAAAACATAAAACTAAAAATAAAAACAAACTAAAGATAGTTATCTTGATTAAAAAAAAAAAAAAAAAAAAAAAAAAAAAAAAAAACAACTAGACTTATAACTGTGCATGACGGAGCGTTCAACCGGTGGCGGCGGCGATTGGAGTATAATTTTCTTCGGAATTTAATTACGAATCCACGGCCGCTGACGGCCCGTCAGCTAACTCTGAGCGGTTCGAGAGATATAAGCAAAACAGTGAGCCAATTATATTTTAAAAACTTGACGGATGTTACGGTGCATGATGCGTGGCGGAGGCTACGGTGGTGATTCGAGAATGCTTTTCTTCATAATTTAAAAAATGAAAAGGGCTTGGGCCGACAACATAACATCGTCTAATAATAACATTATTTTTATAGGAAAAAAAGATAGTTCCAGCTACAAATCCATTTTTTCGGCTAACATATTAATATTTGTGACTCTATCGGGGGGTTATGTGACCCGCCCGGCGAAAAAAATGGTAGTGTACATTTTTTAATTTTTTCGGCTATTTTTGTAATTTGCCGCCTCAACGAACCAATTTTTAGTGTAGTTTTTAAAAATTATCATATTTTGCCCCTCGACAAAAATTTTCTGACTCTGCCCTTGCCCATAACAGTACCCCTCCACTATACTCGGTATGGTACCGGTACTACGAAACAAATGAGATAAAAAGCCGCTACCATTCAACGTCAGTACATGATTCTTACGAGAAATATCAGTTCGGTACCGGAACTCAAAAGGGCGTTTTTTGGGTCGGAAAGCTTTGTTAACAAAATACGTAAAGCATTTCCTGTAACATAAACAAAATTTGAGCTTAACTTCTAACATTACAGAGGGGATAATAGATTTATGGGGACACGTATATACAAGGTCACAGGTTTGGTCAATTGGTCGTTGACAAATCAAAAGTTATGTTTATAACATGAGGATGAATGACAGATGAATGCCCGACTCTATTTTTGGCAAAACCACTTATACATTACATGTCTAATGCCAGGTTGAACGATTATCACAATGCTATACATATATAACTGCATGTTCAAACATTTTTCAAACCAACAATAATACATGAAGTACTAAAAGGCTTACTTGTATCATATCACGTAAAGTTTAATTAATTCTACAGCCAATAATTGATCCCGCTGCCCAACTTAGTAGCATTTTCAGATATAGGTACTTATAAATACACAAGAAACAAAGATTAGAATAAGTCGTGAATTGACTAGCGGATGCCAATTCAGAATTTTTATTTTCTGATCTCCTCAAGTGTGAGTACTTTTATACTCAAAACTCTACTTAATACTCGTAACTAGTGATGTATAAATAAGAAAAACCTTATATTGAATGATTTATTTTCAATTGTAGAACCACCATTAACTACGTTCTAACCATTAACCACGATTTCACCCAAAGATCAAAATAAATTACTTTGCAAAACGTTAATCCGGCATACGCGTGGCCTTATGTAACCAACAAACAACTCGACAGATATTTTAGTCTATCTTGAAACCAATTTGCAAATTTTGGTACCAGGACACCATAGTAAAGACTCTATCACCCTTTCGTTATCCACCATAGGTCCAAGTAAATACTCTATCATCATCCTATCCAAGTGACGTTAAATTCACGTCTTCAATCTTGTAGCAATCATGTTAACTAAATAAATAAACTATAAAATAAATATATATATTTTTTTTTGGTAAAGGTCATTCCATCCAGTAAATTAAATTACTTTAAAAAACAATTAATTATAATGAAATGTGGCTAAAGTACCACATTAACCTCAAGCAACCGCTTGAACAACCACTAAATCATTCATGACAGGCCATAAATGAGAACAACCACTAAATCATTCATGACAGGCCATAAATGAACAACTAGCTACACACAACTAGAAAACCAAAACAAAAACAAGCATAAACTAAGACACATCAACCTTAATGCTAAACAAAGGAAAATCAACATATCCAAGTCTAAAGTCCTGGATGTCAGCAGCCTTTTATTGGGCTGCTGATAGACCATAATCATCAAAATAATCATCTTCATAATCATTGTAGTCACACGTATCATCTTTCCATTGCTCTAAAACATTCATCTCGTTCCCTCCACTACCAAAATAAGTAGCCTCGGTAGGATATTCCAGAACTTCATCATCACCGATATCAGAAACACCCACATTACCCACCTTAGAGAATGGGTTACCTTCCTTAGTTGAAGAAGTATAAGTAGAAGAAGAAGTACTAGGCATAATAGCCGCAACCTGCTCCTTTTCTTTCAAATCACTCACAAGCTGAACTTGTGACCCCTTACCATTCGGTTGAAACCCATCCACATTCTCCTCACTCAACGAGTTCAAAATATCAAAATAATTAGAAGACTTAGTGTCCATACCAGATTTAACATTAGAAGAAGCCTCCTTTTGAATCTTTGAATGTTAATTGGTAGTTGTTATCGCTCTCGGTCTCCAAAAGTGAGGTTTTGGCGTATTAAACTTAACACCTCCAATTGTCCGAGATTGATCAGCTACCTTCTTACATTTATCCTTACGATTCTTTACCTCGATAAAACTCTCGTCATTCTTTTCCAAATTTGCAGAAGCCTTAGCTGCCACATTAGTATCACTCAGAACAGCCTCCTTCACACATTTTGGACAATTAATACGATCATGCCCAAAAACTTTACACACATCACAATAGGGAGGCTTCCATTCATATTCGACTTTAGCTATCTCCTTAGTATAACCACTATCCTCCTCATTTGGAATAGCCATAGTAACTTCGCTTTTTAAATCAGAATCTGCGTTTAGTTCAATTAAGGCACGAGAAAAACTAATACAACCCTACGAATCAACACACATTGAGCTTGTAAACGCATCCAACATAATAGGTTTCCCTACTTAAGTAGAAATTAAGCTCAAACCATCTTCCGAATACGCAACTAAAGGAACATTATGCAATTTAATCCAAACCGGAAACTTATTTTTGGTTAAGGACACCTTAGGAATCCATTCGTTAAGAATGAGGGGTGATTTACGGATTAACCAAGGGCTACTTTGAAGAACACGGTCAACACCATCTTTCGAATCAAACTTAAAGATGTACACACCAGCATCATTCTTCATAAGCTTTTTCAAGCCAAACTTACCCCACGTATTAGTAACATAATTTTGAACAATTGAAAATGCAATAGTCTTACCAACCAAGTTTCCAACGAAAGTATTCTCATACCTGCACAAAACGCTCTCCATGACAACCTTAGGTAATATAGTATCATGGTTCTCAACCCGAACCTCATTGATTAGTGGCCTGAAATTAATCTTACTTGTGGTATGTCTCAGATTCAGAACATTTGCAAAGGAAGTAGCCTTAGAGCATGTCCATCCATCACTCAGGTTAAAATTTAACACAGTGCCACGTCAGCGCCACATCAGCTTTAACACTTTCATCTTAACTCACAAAAAACACCCACAATCATAACTCAGCTTTAACTAAACTATTTTCAAATTCAACCCCTAAATTAAGACTAACAATTCATTTAATAAACCACATAACATTAAAACTTAAACATTACAATACGAAATATAAAAAAAAACTTAAAATAACAATAACAACGATTAAGAAAAAAACCAAAACATAGGAAATTAAAACATACGAATTACAACTACTTATTCATCGTCTTCGGAATATTCTTCATCATGTTGTTGTTGGCGTTGAAGACGTTTAAACATGCTCCATAAGGTCTCGTTGGAGTTGAGTATGCATTTCTGAGTCGCGCATTTCCCTTGACTTGCGTTGCTGGGTATCACATCTGTCGACCCACCTTTGTTGCCTCAAATGTGGTACCGGATCCACCCACATTTCGCAATACTCACGGAGCGTAAACTTTTGATCTTTCAAAATCGTGTTATGCAAAATAATGCAGGTATACATGATTCGTTGTATCTTGACAATTTCTAGTGCACGTGCTGGTTGTTGTAATATACCCCAACGTCCTTGAAGCACACCAAAAGCACGTTCGACATCCTTTCGTGCACTTTCTTGCTTCCTTTTGGAATAACTATGTTTCTCGTTAGTCGTTGCCGAGAAGGATTTGACGAAAGTTGCCCACTGTGGGTAAGTTTCGTCAGCTAAGTAATACCCCTGTTCATACCTTCTTCCATTTACCATATAGGGTACCCTTGGGGATTCGTCAGCAAGAATGTCGTCGAACAAATTAGAGTTATCTAAAACATTAATATCATTATTTGCCACTGCCATACCAAAAAATGCATGCCAAATCCACAAATCTTGTGAAGCAACATGTTCAAGCATTATTGTTGGGTATCTTTTATCACCCCTACCAAATTGCCCCTGCCAAGCCACCAGACAATTTTTCCACGCCCAATGCATGTAATCAATGCTACCAAGCATTCCCAGAAAACCATGTTCACGCTCATATTTTTCGTAAATACTTTGAACGTCGGACCATATTTGTTTTCTTGAAAACTCAGGCATAAACAAATCCATAACACACATGTTAAAATTATCAAGACATAAACGTGAAGTACTCGTACCCATTTGCAAATACTCATCAAACGCATCGGGTGAGCTGCCGTATGCCAATTGGCGTATGGCAGCTGTACACTTCATAAGAGCACTAATACTCACTCGACCCGTAGCATCGGGTGATGAACTCAAATAAGTACATATTATTATCGTCATTTATCCTATTTATTTGACTTGTTTTACTTTATTATATATGAGAATCAGTGCTTTAATGTTTACTTTAGTTATTCTCAGGTAAAAACAGGTAATAGGTGAAACTTGACGATTTTGGACTAATTATGGAGCAAAACGAGCAAGATGTCAAAAGTCTACTGAAATCTAGAAGATGCGCCGTATCTCTCTCAAAAGATACGCCGCGATATCATACTTAGATGAACTCGAAGACCATTGTCTGACTTTGAAGAATGCGCCGCATGGAATTCTACCATGCGCCGCTTATGAAACTTTGGTCAACAAAGAAGATCAAGCTTGTTCTACTCCAGATACGCCGCATTATACTTCTGACATACGGCGTATCACTATCAAGACTTCACCAGATACAATCCAAGATACTGAAGGACATGCACCACATAAAGATTCAAGTTACGCCGCATCTGAAGACGGTGTACGAATATTCCAGAATATATTAATCTTGGACCCCACGCGAAGTTAAGTAAATGTGTCGCATCTGCTCATTACATGCGCCGCATCGTACCCTAAGACAGAAATTATAAATACCCCAAGACCTAGACGAATTTGGTGTGCAACAAAACCCTAAGGAGCCGAGTTCAGTCGAAGAAGCAACACAAGACACACCCCAAACGAAGATATTAGAGCTGTAAGAAGGTCCTACATGTATTTAATTCATTAAGTAGTTTTGTTTTATTGTAATAGTACACTTTAATTTATCAGGATAGATGGGCATATGTATGTGACTACGGAAAATCATACATACCTCTTAAAATTGCTTTCTCATCAATTAAAGTTTATATGATGATGTCTTTGGTGACTTATATTAGTGCTTTGATAACCTCTGTGTCTAGCTGAGCTTTGCTTGGCTGCCATACCCCTTCCTCGCCTATTTTATCTGACGTCTTTGGATGAATAGGATAGTCATAAGTTATCATTAAGGGTGGATCCGCCGATGTGATTAGAGCCAACGAGAAAGATTTAATTACATACACTTCATATAAAACTAGCAATAAAACAAGTGACAAGCTACTTGATTATCAGGACATGTCTTATAGTTTCTATTATCTATCTGTGTACGTGTATGCTATTCGCTGATTCGTGCTCATTAGTTTAATTTACTGTTTAACTCAACCAATCTGTGCCAGTCTCTCAGTCTGAAACCCATTTGCGTTAGATTAGGCTTTAAAACTAACTTAGGATATTAAAATATTGATTAGGTTAATTAGATAAATCGTTCCACTCTTAGTGATCGACACTCTACTTACCATTATATACAAACTGACCGGGTACACTGCTTGTTAAGTGTGTGTGTTATTGATAAGTCGGCTAAATATAAATCTAAAACTTTAGTAGGCATTAAAACTGCTAAACCGCAATGACACATCACGCGCATCAAGTTTTTGTCGCCGTTGCTGGGGAGTGAATTGTATTTATCTATTAATTTGATTAGTAATTTAATTAGATTTTCTTTTTATTATGTTTTTAGATTCTAACCACTAACTTATTGTATATTAATTAGATTGCATTCATTGTATAATTTGCATATTTACTGTTTTTGTTTGTTTTTATTTTCTTTAATTTTCTTTTTATTTTTAATTTATTTTTCTTTAATTTTTGTACTAACTGCTGTCGTTGTATTGTGCTGATACAAACGAAACAGATGCGACGTATTGCGTTTTAATTTTATAAATACAACGCGTTTAATAATTCGAGTACGACGTATCTTTTCCCCAAGATACGGCGTATTCTGTTTTTAATAAGAATTTTTCGAAACCCTAACGCCATGCGACGCATCTATTTTTACAGATACGGCGTATTTAATATTTAAATTAAAAATAGTTTCGAATTAATTAAACAGAAGCGACGCATCGATTTTTATCGATACGACGCATCTACTGAATCAAAAATCTTGTATTTTGAAACGTAACGAAAATACGGCGCATTAGCTTTTGCTCATGCGGCGCATTTAATTTTTATAAATATTACTGATTTTTTATATTTGACAGGTACGGCGCATTCTAATTCAAAAGCGGCATATCTATTTTCTAAATAAAAGTCTGATTTAATTTTAACGTAATAAGATACGGTGTATCCTCTTTCAAGGATACTGATGAGGCGAAAAGTGTTACGCTTTTAGGGGGTCATTTAAGCCCTAATCCGTAATTATTTGATCAAATATTGCCTTTAAATCATTCCTTTTGTCATTTTAGGTACTTTGAAGATGAAATCTGGAAAAGGAAGCATTTTGGACGTTTTCAGAGAATAAAAGTGAAGAAAACGACAAAGTTTCAAAATATGCTGGAAACAGTACCTGACGGCGTCACATTTTACCCTTTGATGGCGTCACGCTTTGACAACAAGAAGGATGATTTTTACACTAGACGCCCCAGAAAGTTTTGAGGAATTAACACGTGATGGCGTCACGTGTTGGAAGCTGTAGGTCATCACGTTATGTGCTATAGGGAGACGGCCCAGAGTGATTTACAAGGGGACGGCGTCAGAAGTGGATCTGAGCAATCCGAATCTTATTTTGGCGGCGAGGTGACGGCGTCAGACCCTATAAGGTGACGCCGTCACGATGTAAAATCTATATATAGTTTTTCTAATTTCATTCATTAGTGTGAAACTTTTGGGAACAAACCCTAGCTCGTTTTTCTACTGTATTTTTGAGGGTTTTCCACCCTTGAAACTTTGATGCTTAATTGAAGATAAGTCTCTTCCAAATCATTCAATATGTCTATGTATTGTGTGATTATATTTTATGCTTGTCTTTCAATTAACATGCTAGGCTAGGTCTTTATTGTGTTTGCTTAGATCTAATGAAACCTAGCTATTGATTATATGTTGTTGGTTTGCTTGTGATTATTGTGGGTGGGTGAAGTCGATGTTAGCCTTAAGAAAACTGGCTAACCTCCTATACGGTAACTTGCTTGAACGTCTTAAGAAACATGAATCGGATGTGTACTACGATTATCTGGTTGTATTTAATGCATGAGCGAATTCTAATGATCCCATTTTAGGAGCTTTTAGTCGCCTCGACATAGGAGTGAAGTAGGAGCTTATAGAGTTAGGGAAGATCGTACACGGCCCTACGAATGGTTTAAAGGAATACAACCCGTCATCCACATAATTACAACAAACCAATTAACATATAAAAGATAGCTAGGGAGTAAGGAAATCTAAGTTAACACATATCTCTCTCATATAAGTTTCACAACCAATTTAATTTTCTAGTTATTTTATTTTATTTGCAAAAAATAGTTATTTGTGTTAGTTGACTAGCAACTAATTCCGCCCACTCTTCCAAAAACCGAGATTTTTACTTGCTTTCATAAATATAAAAATACAAAAAGAATCATCCCTCAACCCTTAGACCTAATTAGAGTAGCTTTTCAAGCCTAACGACACTATTCCCCGAGAGAACGATCAATCCCCCGGTACTTGCCACTTCACTATACTACATCGGCCAAGTACACTGCCTGGTGGGGGTTGTAATCTTCTCAAGATCCATTGAGAGGTAAAACCTAAGTGCAAAGGTTGCAAAACCCACGCATCAAGTTTTTGGCGCCGCTGCCGGGGAATAGTTATTGTTTAGGTTGAAAAATTTTATTTTTACTTAGGTCTACTCGTTAGAATCCTTTCTAGTGAGATTTTTATTTTTATTTTTCTAGGTTTTCTTTAGTCTATCTTTTTCTTTGTGTTTTTGTTCGTAACCATTACCATCCGCCATCATGGAAGGTGGTAATATCCTTGATCCCAACAACCCACCACAACAAAACCAACCGCAACCAAACCAACCTCCTAGAGCCTGTACTTTAGGAGAATACTCCCGTCCTAGCCACCAAGGCGATCGAAACACCATTGAGCTCACCCAAAGAACCAATGTGTCTCCCTTGCGATCCGACACCATCCGGTTGGTGCAAAGCGGATGTGCATTCCATGGACTTCGTTCCGAAGATCCAAATCAACACCTCAAGGACTTCCTTAAGATCGTAGATTCCATAGACCTTGATGTTGACACTCGAGAGACTACCCGATTACGTCTCTTCCAATTCTCTCTTCGGGACCAAGCTAGTCAATGGCTAGAACGTCTACCCGCAGGATCCATCACCTCTTAGGATAATCTCACCACTCGCTTCCTTGCTCAATTTTTTTCCACCGGGAAGAACCACAAAGCTAAGGAATGACATCTTGGCATTCCAACAACGTTAAGGCGAAACCCTCTACGAGGCATGGACTCGATTCAAGGACTTACTCCAAAAGGTCCCTCATCATGGCATAGACCTTTGGCTCCAAGTCCAAATTTTCTATGACCATATCAATATCCCCACGAAGCAAACCATTGATCACGCGGCCGGTGGCAAGCTACGTGATCTAAGTGCGGAAAAATCATGGGAACTCATAGAAGATCTTGCTCTCTATGACAATGAAAGTTGGAATGATCCCTGTGATTTGAATAAAACGGTCAAGGCAATATCTTTGCCTTCGAATAACTCAAGCACTTCCGACCGTAGGATCATGGAACTTGAGGACCAAGTCAAGTACCTAATGAAATTCTACAAAGCTCCTAAACCTTCAAGCCAAGTGAATAAAATCACTTCTTCATGTGAGTATTGTAGTGGTCCCCACGACACTCGAGATTGCATGGAACTCCCCGAACAAGCTTTTGCGGATTACGCATCCTCGCGTACCGACGGAGCGGGAGAGAAGTGGTACACTTTCAAACCCGAGCCAAACCC
>LBNU01027568.1:3152-13635 GCA_014162995.1 Artemisia annua | reverse complement strand
CTGCTGCTGTGACGAAAACAAAACCCCAAAACCTCAAAAACCAACTTCTAAATCACATAATTCGGGTTAATTCGCAAAGGGCAAATTCATCTAACACGATTACCATTACATATTGTAAGTTTTTCATAACACATTTCATCTAATTCCATCTAATTTGGTCAAAATCAAGATTATGCATGCTTTATTAATTTCTTCAAATTCATAATTTCTTTCGAATTGGGTCTAGGATTTCCATAACTAAATGCTTCCCTTAGGATTAGGATGCATAATTAACACTAGGAACTAATAATTACAAACCCTTTTGTCGAAAATTTTTTGAAAAATTTCATACACTCCTTGTCAATTTTTCGTAAACACATTGTTGAATAGTGCTATAAAAACTTGTTAAAACTAATCATATTATGTTTTCATAACTTGAAAAACATGAAACTATATTTTTCGACTAAGTAAAAATATTTTTGTATACGATAAGAGGGTTTTTGGATTATGTCCAAATAATGTCGAAATTAAGTCGTTGTAATTTTTATAAAACATTGTCAAGATTATAAACTTAAAACTAGTAATTTGGAGTTGTCAAGATATATAATTCATATATATATTGACATACTAGTAGCATAGTGTCTGGTTAAGGAAGCGTTTGGTTTAGTAAGAAAAATGGTATTTTTGAGTCAAAATATAAACCATACTTTTCAAAAACAAAACACATGCATAAGAAACTCGTAAGAAAAGGCTAGTTTTACAATCTAATGTAAATCTAGTAAATTTCATGATATATTAAGATGTTTAAAGGGGCGTTTGGATTAGTCCATAACTACCTATTAAATACCGTAAGATATATCTAGAAAGAGTTAAAAATAAAAATACGGAACATAGTAAACTACTTCTTAGGATTAAAGTATTAGAGTCGAAGTACGTTTACGTTCCAACATATGTCATAACAATACATACATCATTATTTTTTTTCGTTATATTTATTGTGGTCTTGTTGTATTGTTGTTGTGTTTAGGTGAAAAGGCCAAAAGCGACTATCGAAGATATCTCACAAACCAAAAATTACATTCCCAAAGTTTCCCAACTCCCTACTACATCTCCCTCCATGGGACATCTATATCGTCAAATTGAGGATAGAAACGTTCATGAGGGACGTGTAGTAGATCGTGCTTATTCTCAATCTGACTTCATTGATCGCTTGTTTACAAGCATCAATTTCGATTGTCTCTACGAAATAAATGAACCCATCATCCCTCGTTTCCTTGTTGACTTCTATAGCCAAGTCACGGTTCAAACCGATGACCTTGGTATGATCTTCATCTCTTTCATGATCCAACACGAATTCATCACCTTAACTCTCGACCAATTCGGTCAAATCCTTCGAATCCTTTTTAGAGGTCAAGCCGTTTTTTCTAATGAATGGGATCTTGACTCTCTTGAGCGTTGTCGTCCTGCCTTCGGTCCATATCTTTCCCACATTCCTTCTCCCGATGAAATTCGTCAAATTCTTGGTTTGGAACGTGTCACCACCACTCGCAAAATCAAATCAAAAAATGTCCAAATCTCTGAAAATCAAATTCTTCTGAAAGAATTAGGCGCCAACATGAAGCGTTGGGAAGAACTCATTCGAGAGAATGCGTTCGGTACCGGAGGCCATCGGGACCATCTCCCGGCGTGCCTTGCTAATATGTTGTATTGTATCGTTGTTGAGCAACCATACAATTTGGCCTACTTCTTCATCAAACGAATTGAGTGCGCATGGAAAACTCCAAAAGCAAAATAAGGGCCTTATTTTTATTATGTGATACTTGATCTTGGATATTTATGTGCTACTTGTCTGATTTATATTCGGAAGTTCGTGTAACTTCTTGGATAATTGCTTGATGATTGTTTAGGTTGTTAACATTGCTTCATTATGTTTAATATATGCTTATGATTGCATGTTTTATAGCTTAATCTATATATATGTTTGCATGCTTAGCTTATATTTATATATATATATATATGTAACATGTATGCTTTCTAATAGACCAAAACCAATGTGAAATGTCCAAGTAGAGCTTGCTGAAAACACAAAACAGTAAGTAACATTTTTCAAGAAAAATTTTGAAATTTTTTGTTTTCTGGGTCATCAGATGGGCGGCCCCCTTAATTCATAAGGGGTGGCCCCCTTAAATTTAAGGGGACCGGCCTGTATTTAAGGGGGCCGGCCACCCATACAGTATTTTCTACTATTTTCTTTTGCATCTTGTGACTCCTTTTGCTAGTCTCAGCTACCATTTCCCTTTAAAACTAAACTGATTTTGGAATCTAACCACTTATTTTCAAATTAATTCCATTTCTAAACATGTTTTCATACTATATAATCCCCATGCATGTTTAATTCACACTCCATCATCCTCAACCTTCATCAAACTTCATCCTTCCACCATGTCATCACCAAGAACCACAAACTCAAACAATGCCAAGAAACAAAAACTTGTCATTATTCCACCAAAACAACTCTTCATTGACCTCACTAATGAAGATAACACCACTCCATCACCTCAACATCAATGCTCATCTCCTAGTCCACCTAATGCACCCTCAAAAACACCTTCCACAAATGGAACCTCTACTTCCTCCATACCATCAACATCATCCATCAATGACTATATCAACTCTCATCTATCACCTCCACCAAGGGTACCACCACCACCACCTACCATTGAAGATGCATCTCTTGACATCACCCTTTCACTATCACCCATCACACCTTTTGATGCAAACCTCCAATCAACCCACCAAATTTCAATCCCTTCCCATGGAGCTTACTTGAAGCCCATGGGGACACATGCCTTTGTTGCATTCATAACCGAACAATCATCTTCGGTCTAAGAGATGAGATGTTCTACATGTTTTCACACATTGAAAACGTGTTCTATCAACTACACTGTTAGGTCACCATATTGTAAACACAAGTATTGATTTGATAGAAATAAGATGAGAAATAGAGTTTGGTTGATTAGATCAAATATGAAGAATAAAAGTGCAAGAGTTTCCTTAAGTAAATGAAATAACCAACAAGTGAGAATGATTACATAAGGTCCTATTTATAGGAGAGGAGCTAGGGCAACACTCCCTTTCTCCTTCCTTTTCTAGACGTATGGGCTTAAGGCCCATTGGACGTGTTTGGACTTCTTAATGTTTACATAACTCACTTAAATAACATAGATAAATTTAGCAACCTATTACAATGACGGAATAACTGAGACTTGACTAAACGTTGATAAACTTAGGTTCTAACAATCTCCCCCTAAGGATCGGTTGTTGCATAAGTGATGTTAGTTACGTCATTTAAGGTTGCTTGACGTCTTTGTCTTTGGACTTTAGTTGTGGCATTCATAGCTTTAGACGTCTTCAAAAAATGATTAGTAGAGGTGATTCATTGTTCTTTGTTCTTTACAATCTTCCCCAGATAGAATGGGTGTTCTTTGTTGTTGATGATGAGATAGTGATCACATGATGTAGTACTCTGCCATTCGTCACTCTCTTAGACTCCAGTGGATCTGCATCATTCCGACATGCTCATACACCTTTGACGTTTGAAACTTTCATATTTGTGAAGCTCTCTTTTCATATGTGAAGATTCCTTATGTTGATGTAGAATCTTTCTTTAGACGGTGTTGCACTTAAGATCGTTTGTCTTTATCACATTTGTAGATTCTTTTGGCATGGAATCCTATTTTGACATTTGTGTTGCTTCGATCTTTTATGAGAGCTTTGATGTTTGTTGAGATGTAAGTATGAGCATGTGGAAGCTGGTGTTCAGGATGGTGGTTGTACCTGCATTAAAACAGTTAGCAATAACACATCTGGTACTTATAGGTTTGGAGTTAGAATTCATCAATAGCATAGTGTGAAGACTCCTTCTAATCCTTACCAAGGCCGTTCCTAATCGGATACCCCCTAGAGGGCTTACACAGACATGCATACGCACACCCACGATTAGGTGAGTCGCTGGAGATCACCCCACGACTGTAGACCGTTTGAAACCATCGAACACACTAAGCGTAATCCACAAGGAATCACCGAAGTGACCTGCTGTCAGGGCTGTTTGATGTTGACCCTGGCAGGATTTCTGTTCAATCATTCGAGAAGTACATAAGTAAATCCTCATAAATGTTCAAGGCAGATTGCTAAGATCTGCGAAGGACTCGATAATTTACACTTAGTGTCCATTGATGCAAGACACTTAGTGTAGAAGTATTATGTGTTCCTAAGAGATCTTTTATGTTATCTCGTGGCTCTAGACTCGATAAGTGCACATTTGGTTTCCTATGCGGAGGCATGGAGCAGAGGGCCTCCTGTTTCAATATCAACCATCTCTAATAGACGATCGATAGATTACACTGGTTCCCCGTGAGAATGAAACAAACATCTTTTGAGAGATGCCTGAGTGGCTAAGAAGGTTTAGGTGCATTGCGTCACTGGGTCCATGACGTCCTGTATCTTCAATACCGGTGTCGCCTTCACAACAACCAGTAGCATATGAATTGAACCCGGTGTCTGACCTAAGGTTGATAAAATGGAGGGCTATTTCTTTTCACCCTTTTCATTCATTTCTTTTTAATTCTTCAACCCCTTCTTTCTCCTTTCATTCTTTTCTCCTTTTGTAAAATCATACCTAAGGACTTCTAATTTCTAACTATTGGTGATGTCCTTGGGTAGATCCCTCCGGTTTAGGCGGATCATAGGACGGTTTTTCCTATCTTAGGTCACCTTGTAACTCCATGACTATCCTATTGATGCCTTTAAACCAAATCATTGAAAATCTCTCAAAGTGTGTAAGATTGTAAACCTTTTTTGTTAACACTTTGAGGTTTTGGATTTTATATGAAATACTCCCCCTCAACATATGCTCATGATTATTTTCAAAAATTTGCATATGTGGGAAAAGTTGGCACTTTTGAATTGATCCACTCTCAATAGTCATGTACCCGAGGGACACGTTTACGTTGCTTAGTTAAAGGGATGCATTATCAGCTTTTAGGTGATAACTAGCCCTAATAACTAACTTGATGTTGTTAACATTCCTAAAAGGAAGTTAGACCCGTCAAAGTAAACAACTAGAAAGAGTTTCTCGAAACGGTACTTTTCTAATCGGATAAATCCTTTCGAATTCAAACATTTGTTGTTTCGTCAATTCGTGGGTCAATTCGGAGTCGAGCTCGTACGAGATAAGACTTTTTGACATCATATTTTAATCACTTTCTTTTTCTCCACCTCAAAAATAGCATATCAAATGTTGTTTTTGTAAACGGTTTTGATTAAAATATGCCTTTTTTGAGTCTTATGGGGAGAGATCAACAAGCTTTGAAGATTTAGGAACGATGTTTTGATTCAAGTACTCCCCCTCAACAAGTGATTACTTATTGAGGTGTAATATTTGTCTTTTGAGCAGATTTGGAAAATACTGTAAGGTTTGATTAAATCTACTCAAAAGTAAGAAGCTTTCGCTCCTTATATTAGGATTGTGGCACTGATGCGTACCACAGGGTCCTTTCATTACAAAGTGCGGGTTGTACACTGTTATGTGTGCACAAGCCTTAGTAATTACAAATCAAACAATATTATAGATATATGGAAATATTTGTACCAGAAGAATGGGAGCTGAGCTAAACATCGAAGACTGTGAACTTTGGATCAGGTCGGCGGAATGTCAAGACCGGAAATGATGGTCGAACACCGATATAGCTTTCCAACCTTCTGATCTGTTGTCGTCGATATAGCCTTTCTTCAATCGTATGGACAAATTTTCTAATCATTCTTCGTCCATTAGCTTTCCACCTAGTTTCTCTTCCCTCTTTTAGCCTCTTCTTTTCATCCTCCAACCTTTCTGCTAACCCATCATGAACTCGTTGAAGTGTGACATCACAAAACTTCTGAATCTCATCGAACCTCATGAAACGAAGCTTATGCTTGTGTTGAGGTAGGTGATTCCAAACGTCGGTTGTTGCATGAGAGAGTATTGTGACATCCCGGTAATTTCATGAATCATGAGTTGTGGTTGAGTAAGTTTGATGGTGTTCTGATAACTTTCCACTCCCAGCTGAAGATCTTCCACTCTTTCTTGAATAATTAATCGTCTGATGTGGAGTAGGAGAGATGCGATGAAGTTGTACTCTGTGTCTTGTTCAAAGTTGAGCAGCTTTCCTTGAACCTTTAGCAGATACATATCTTCAATGTCATTCAGGTTCAAATCTGGGAAGTCTGCTTCACAAAACTTGTACTTCTTCTCGTCTAGTTTCTTTACGACGATTTCCTTCAAGAAGGCGTAGTTGAATTTTTTCTCTTCCACGATCTCCATTATGGCAACGATACGAAGCGGTTGCTTCACATTCTCACTGGACTTGAGATGTAGTCTGTGGGTGTAGCCAAGCTTTCATTTTTCCGGCCAGTGTTGAATACCGAGAAGAGCGTCCCTGTTGTATTGGACAACTGATTTGCAGTAGATTGGTGCGTGCTCTTCAATGTCTGGTAATTCATATCGGGCGGCTGGAATTGAAAGTGTGAGTGAGGATGCATATCGTTCCTTGGAGGTCTCGTGTGCATGCTGAAGGTATTGGAAGTCGTTGTTGAAGAAGCGTCGGTAGGGGATCTTAGGTTTTTCTGGAAACCCAAGTAGAGGTAGTGGTTTTGTCCAGTCTGTGAAGTAAGGTTTCTTCGTTTCAGTATCGACATTCGATTCAGGGTTAAGCCAGTCGAACGAGCCAGATAAAGCACAGGCTATGTTCTCCATGTGGTAGTCGAGTTCTACTTTGTTCCCGGATCTCTTTTTGAGAAAGTCCATTGCTTCACGATTAATCCGCTTCAGTTCAGTCTTCGACAACCTTTCAACTTGTAAACCTGACATAATACTCTGAGTCATCTGCAAAGTATTACCCGGCAATGGTTCGTCGGTCTCAAGCGGTGGTTGTGCTTTGATCATCGTTGTCAGCCAATCAGAGTCACGAGCTTCGTCCACATCTAGCCATGAGAATTGAGTAGTCTTTTTCTTCTGCTTCTTTGACTTTGAGGACTTCTTCTTCTCTTTTGGAGACGATGGACCGGTTTGAAATTCAGGAATTTCTGATTCGGGTATTGCTGTTTCTGGTTCTTCCTGAGTATCAAACGGTTGAAGTATGAATGGTGCCTCTGATTGTGTCGGTCCGGTGCCGGATGCAGGAGCTCTTTGTTTGGAAGGAGGAGCCTTAGAAGTCTTGTGGGGCTGCTGTGATGAAGATGGTGCTTCTGACTTCTTTGACTTCTTGCTTTTCGGATCTGAGTCAGGATCATCATCTTTTCTTTGTCGTTTGTGTTTACCGGCAGCTTCCTTGCAAGATTCTTTTGAGGCAATGGCTTGAAGTGCCTCGAACATCGTTGATTCTTCAGGTGTCTTATCCTCCTTGTTTCTAAGCTTGACAGCTAACAGTGTTTGTAGTTGTTCAGTAGATAGATCTTCCGGTGGTGGAGGATCCCTGTTAGTGCGAAGGTAAAATGGAGTTGACTCAAGCATTCTTTCAATGTTGTGCTTGATCCTGGTATTCAACTTAGAACGAATCGGCTCAATAAGCGCAGACACAGCCGGTTCAGTTATTGCAGCGAGATTGTCGTTGAGATATTCTGTTGTGTACTCTTTGATCATCCCGTCCATGTCGGCATGTAGAGCTTTGTTGACAAGTTCACTCGCATCCTGAAGATCTTTGACTTGTGAAGTCAAAGTTTTGACCTGTTGTGAGAGCAGTTGTACTTGGTCATGAAGATCTCCAGTTGGCTGTTGCGTCTCCTTCTTTTTCTTCTTAGCCAAATCAAGAGCTTTCTTGATCCGCTTTGATGCTGTCAAAGCTGCTTTGCCTCCCTTCTTCTTCTTGTCTGATTTGCCTTTGGGTGTTTTCTTTGCTGGTGGTGGTGATGAGTGATGTGATGATGATGATGAAGATGATTTGTGCTCGGGTTCTGATGGAGGAGGTGAGGGATCCCTTGGAGGTGTTCCTTTTGGAGTTGGGGGATTCTTTGAAGATGAGTGCGGAGGACTGTTGATATATTGATCAGTGTCAATGAGGTCTTCGTCTTGATCGAGTCCACGAAGCAGTCTATCCGTCTCTTCCTTAGCTTTCCTCTTGATTTCCTCGTCTCTCTGAACTTTAGCAATGAATTCGGGTGTGATGTACTCTGTCTGCTCTTGCTCTTCCTCTGTAGCTTCTTCCATGACGATGTTCCCTTCAGTGTCACGTTGTTCGTTTTCGGTCTGAGGAACTATAGTGCTACTTGAGCCAGCCTCATGTCCTGGAAGATTTGTCGGTGTTTGATGAGGTTGTGGATGTTGGAGATTGAGTAGTACAGCTGCCCTGAATTCTTTCTCTTCCTGCTTCTTTTCAGCCCTGGTGTCGACAATGATACTCTTCAGTTTACGTTTGTCAACCAGTGGCTCTGCAGTAGGTTCATCTTCTGCTTCTTCATCACGAGCAGCATCACTTGGTTCATTGATGGTAATTCCCGTGCCTTTTCTTTGTTCTTGCTCAGCAGTTTCCTTGCTTAATTGTTTAGTCAGTTCAAGCCCTGGAAACTCTTCTTCTTCATCAAGTTGTTCTTCTTGGTCATCTGGAGCCTTTGACCTTCTTACATAGTCTGCTTCGTCATCAGATTCGGAGCCGAACTCAGAGTCGGTTTCCGTTTCAGATGATGAAGCTGACGGTTCATCCTGAGGAATCTGCTTAGGTGCAGCTTTCCTTCTTGGTCTGGTGGGTGGCTTTTGAGCAGGCTTTGGTTGTTGGGAGGTTGTAGTACTGCTCGTGCTACCGGACTTGCCACCCCTCTTGCTTCGGGTTCGGACAATAGTTGCTGGTTCATCTTCTTTCTCATTGAAGCCAACTCTCCCAGCCTTGAATGCTTTATCATAGATTTTGAAGTTCTGAGTTTTTCTGATTTCGTCATCCAAGAAATGATCTGGGATTCTCATGCCTTTGGTTCTTGGAATGAACCTGATGGACTTGACAAAGGAAATCTTTGGGTCTTCATTGAATATGTCTTTCGGTTCTGTCCTGTCGTGCATCCTCTTGATGAAGTCAGGGGTTTTCTCACAGAAGTATGCTATGAGTAGTTTGGTGAACCTAATGAACGGAATCACGGCCCTGTCACGATCAGTATGAATGTGATGGAGCATGTCGCTCATTATTGGTGCAGCAAAGTTAATCGGTGTCATGGTCATCATTCCCCAGAATACTTGCATGTGTTCTACCCTTGGATGCTCATGACCACTCTTTCTTCCTGAGATGGATCTGACAATCAGCATGTAGAAAGTTCTCCATGGTTGCGGCAGATATTTGACATTGAATTTTGAAAGAAGTGTGAGTGATTCATTATCAGGAATATCGTATCCAAGATCAATGAAGTAGTCAAGGATTTCCAGTTCAGTCAGCATCGGATGATATTCGTTGTAAGTTGGTAACATGAGAGCTTCACGAAGAGTATCATAATCAACGGTGTATTGTTGACGATCCAGCATGACGGTAAAGGATTTGTCGTCCAAATTGGCCTTAGCTGTGTGCCAGAACTGATGGATGTAGAAGATTGGTACTGATGTGGATTTGGTGAGCAATGGCTTGCATGGATGAGCCAGAAGTATGTTCTTGACAATCTTGCATGTGTCATCAGGTATGCTAAGTTTGTTGAAGTCGATGCGAAGATTGTTCTGATCAATGCCTACGTTGTAGTCAGCAGGGAGGACTTCACCAAGTGCAAGTAGTGGGAGGTTCTGTTGTTGTGGAACTGATTCATCGTGTTGAGCCATTTGTGTTCTGAAAGTGTCAAGTCATGAAATCAAACATCCAGATATGTTAGTTATTAGTCCGATTTCACGTTTGATATTCAAAGACATATATGTTGCACTCATGGTCCAGTTTAATTAATATGTGATTAATGACGATATTATTATTTAACATGTAACTTAGATGATATATATCATTTAATGCACATAAGTCTTTTGGTAACATGTTTAATAACACAATACAATCACAAGTTAAATAACATTCTCACAATACACATATTTATGAGGATTCAAAGTTTTCGAAAAAGTTACAATCACTTGAATACTCAAAAATAAGTTACACATGATCAAACAATGTTCTCTAAAACTATCACTAATGAGTATCTCGAAAACCTTAGTCCAAGAAAGATCTCGAAAATTTTCCTTAGAAAAGATCTCGAAAAGTTTGATGAGCAAAAGTTCTCGAAAACTCTTTAGATGAGTTTCTCGAAAACATGGTCTGAAAAGATCTCGAAAAAAATTTCAAGTGTAAAAGATCTCGATAATTTTTGGAAAGAAGATCTCGATAACATTAAAAAGATCTCGATAATGATTTCTCGAAAACTTTATTTGAGAGATTTTGAAAATTTTCTAAGATTTTCTCGATAACAATAGTCATGAAAAGATCTCGAAAATATTTTGAAAGATCTCGATAAAGTTTATGAG
>LBNU01027566.1:9793-21188 GCA_014162995.1 Artemisia annua | reverse complement strand
TTTGACTATAAAAACCATGGTAAGTTACAAGAAATTTGACAAGGATATAAACACAGAATGACAAAAAATGAATGTGCTGGATACACCCTAACCTATACAAATTCCCTAGCAGTGTGTTAAGCATTGAGTATGGCAAAGGTTCAGCTTCAGTAAATGATAACCCAAACCTTCTATTTATACATCAGTGTGTTAAGCGTCGAGTATGCCAAAGGTTCAGCAGTTTGTTAAGCGTTGAGTAGTCGGACTTAAACGCATCTACGTATCAAACCCTCTGATAAGATCATTGAATGTGTTACTAAATGCTTTGAACTTAGTTATAAATGATCAAAACATTCATGAACAAAACATAATCTTTTTTGAAAAGGGCATCTAATTTCTCGGATGTGGGAACAACCGTTTACAAGAAAGGTCAAGGGGTCCCATTACCTACGAAAAACCAGCCACTGTGAATTATTCATGAAGGGATAATCAAATCTAACAACTATGTTGCTAGGTTTGATTATTCAAACAATTTATACAAACCCATTGTCACTTTCATGCAAAAATGTTGCATATCTGCTGCGTTTACCAGAAACCTGAAGCTTTCTATCAAAAATATCTTCAAGAAGTCTTGGTATACTACTCAAGTAGACAAAGAAAATGAAACTATTTCCTTCACTGTCCTAAATGGTTCAAGGAATTTATCCTTTATCCTAAGCGTCTTCTATCGGGTAAAGTATAATGGACCCTATATTCAAGCTGATGAACAACCTTCCATAGAGACAGTGAAAAATGGTTTAGCAACTCTGGGCCTTCAAATAATTAGCAAGCCACTCCATTTATTCTTATCAGATCATCTCCGGTGAGAATCAGGTACTTCTCATCAACATGGAGGGTTCACATGGCACATATCCGAGATCTCACGATCTCATTTATGGGTTGATTTTTGGGCATAAACCTTGACTATGCCACATTGATCTTTCAATGATCTTGTGGAAAAGTTGAACCCTAAAAAAACGAGGCAAAATATCTGGTATACAAGGTGTCTCTCCCTGATGATTGGAGAAGAATATATACTCCTTGATTGAGAGAAACACTCACGCTTCCAAATGGGAACAACCGCATACGATGAAAAATCTTTCATATGATCAGCATATGTGGTGATCTAGATAGACAATAGACTTCGATCACTTCATTAATGAAGTTGAATGTTGAAGGATCATATGACAAGCCTTTGTCCAAGGCTAATGTTAGTTATACCTCTCAGCCCGAAGCACCAACTGAAAAAAGGGTAAGACTAAGAAAATAAAATCTAAGTCCAAACCCAACCCTTCCAAGAAAAAAGGAAACACAGGCCAAAGAAAACCATTTGTGATCTACACACTAAGGGTGATTAGAGAGACTCACAAAGGCAACCCTGGTAAGAGTCTAGATTCCTCCATGCCTAAGGACTTGGGAACAAACGAAGACGAAAACCTCAGCTACCAAAAAGTTAGCTAACGTAAAATCAAGAGCAATGCAAGCAGCCTCCTCGCAATCTTCTGTAGGAAGAGGAGGTGAAGAACAGGCCACCCCTGACCCATTAAAGAGTCTGAGTTTGCACGAACTATCCCTTCCGTACACTCTCAGTCAGAACAAGGAAAAGATATGGGTTGAATATATGAAGTGTGGAATATCCTTCAATGTTAAGAAGAACAAACAGGCCACCATGACAATCACAAGGAACCATGAAATTAAAAACTTTCAGACCTACACTAACTTCACTTTCGGCAAGCTTGGGTTTTTGTAGTGGATTGAAACTCATAACTTTTCCTGACATCAAAAGCTCAAAGACACTCCCAAGCTCCTTGCAAATTTGGCTCAAAAGTCTAAGTTGGTAAGAGATACAACTGCTAAGCTAAACATTCCTCCACCTACTAGGCTACTTAAAATGGGCCTCCTTGCACCAAAAAAGAAGTAACCTCAGGAACACCGAAAGAAGAGGAATAGGATTCAATTTGAAAAACTCTTTCTCACAGTAGAGCCTAAGGTAACACGTGGTGATAGAAATCTTAATCCACCAAAGGGAGTAGTTGGGGAAGATGGATTAGTTGTGCCTGAGCCTGAGCCTGAGTCTGAGGTATTCTTCCTTAAAAAATATAATCGGCTATGCTTGAGAGAGAAAGTGAGTTCAATCTTGCATCCACAACTCAACTGATTAGACTTCATCATGATATCAGGTTTAACTCTCAAATAGCCAAGGAATTCTTAGCTAGGATGCATTGAGCAATTGAGGCCAGGGAGGCAGGGATGACTATGAAGNATCCAAACACAAAATTTAAAAGAAGATGCAATGAATAAATTCAGATTTCAACAGCAGAACAGCATCTACTGACCGCAACAACAAATTAGTCAAGAAACACATACATATATAAATACCAACAGATGAATTAGCAAAAAAAGAGAAATTAATCAAAACGTGAAACTTAATGACGATAACTACGAATTAATTGAAATTATGTATTTAGACATCAAAGAAAGTAGAATCTAAAAACAACACTAGGGATGCATTGAATATAAAATACTTTCATCAACACAACAGCAATAAACACAATATAATCAGTGATTTACATATATAAATACATTAGACACAGTATAAATCCATTAACGAATCACCTTTATAATAGCATAAACCACAAAAACCTAAATCTAACACAATACCTAAAACAACAACTACAGAAATTATACACAAAAATGAAAGAAAAACAGATTAACACAGCGTAAATTCAAATATCAACAGAACATCCAATTAATACATCAATAATTTACCATCACAATAAGCCAATAACGAACCACAAAAACCTTAATCAATAACTACGAATATTATATGTAACAAACAATATAAATCACATCAGCACAAAAGCGAAATCAGAGTGAACCTAAATCTAACACGCTAGGTGCAGAAGGTAAGCGCAAAGACGGAACATAATCACATTAACACAATTTAACAGATCATTCACATACTACATCAATACAATATACCACAAAAACCTAAACATAACACAACAACTATAAAAAATTTACGCAAAATGTATATGATATCAAATTGGAACACTTTATGAAAGTTCGTTACATTTACACAACTTTTTCAAAGTTCACATACCAAAATGAGACAATAAAGAAAGTTTGTTGCTATTCTATGACCAAAACCCTTTATATAATTGTATCTAACACGTAACAAAAGCAATACTTACAATAAATTTACTAAAAACAATACAAAATCGGATATACTGGATACCCTAAATCAAACACAACACGCAAATGATATACAAAATTTACCGTCACAATTACATAAATGATAAATCACAAGCAGCTAGGCCTAACAAAACCTAAAATAACAACTACACAAATTAACCACAAAAAAGGATACTAAATCACATTAAACGTATATAAAAGCAGAATACTATTACTAAATCAACTTAGTAAAATATAAACAATTCACCTACGGAATCACACAAATTATGAAAACCTAAAATCATAAACATAAAAATACTCTAAATTATAATTTGAACAGTAACATGCAGTTATATACACAAATTTCACCGCCACAATTACATAATCACAAGTTACCTAAAATAATAACTAGACAAATTAACCGCAAAAATGAAACAAAATTAAATCAAAGGTATAGAAAATCATAATATCGTTACCAAATTATACCGTAATTCGCTAGCTCAGATAATAAAAACGATATAAAATTTGAACACAAAAATGATACAAAATTATATAAACTTGAATAGCAAAATATACTACCGAAACACAAATTTATACCGTTATCTACCGGCTCAGATAATAATAATAATCAATATACTCAAATTTTAACACTCCATACCAATAATACTCAATTAATATACAAAACTTTTATAAATTCGAGTAACATAAAATAATAACACAAATTTATACGGTTGTTTACAAGCTCAGACAATAATGATTAATCAATATACTCAAAATTTAGCACTCCAGACCAATAACATACAATTAATATGCAAAGTTATGTATAAATTTGAGTAACAAAACATAATAACACAAATATACCGTTTTTCGCAAGCTCGGTGAATAATCATTAATCAATATACTCAAAATGTAACACTCTGTACCAATAACACAGAATTAATACACAAACTTATATAAATTTTTATACCATTTTTCGCAAGCTCAGATAATAACTAATCAACTTACACAAAATCTGAATGCAATTATTATACAAAATTTACATAAAAATTGAGTAACAAAACATAATAACACAAATCTATACCGTTATTTACAAGCTTAGTCAAAACTTAACAATCCGTACCAATAACATGCAAAATTGAGTAACAAAATTTATAAAATATAGAATAAAAAGGTATAACATGTCAAATTTATACCGTTTTTGGCAAGCACAGATAAAGTCTGAATAGAACGTATAATTAGGGCACGATCTGAAGAATTAGTCTCCAGTACTTCAATTAACTCACGGATTACAATCAACAGATAATCATCCTGTTGTTGTTGAGATGATGATGAATCGGTAAATGAGTCTTCTAGTTTTCGTTTCATGCTTCTTCTGACGGTGTTAATCTGTTCATCAGCCGCCATGAATTACACGCAGTTAGTGTGTGTGTGTGTGTGTGTGTGTNGTATTGGATCTTCCCATTCTTCCTCTTCGTAGTTTGCTAAGTCCTCAATGACTTTCCAGCACTTATCTACGTGAAGTTTGCTTAATCTCCCATTGGCGGCGTAGTCTATGGCCCTTTTTGTCTGGTGATCAACACCATCATAAAAGATTTGAATATGGAGCCAAAGTTCTATGCCGTTGTGGAGAAGAAAAAGAGGAAGTATGCGTCCAAATGTGAGGACAACGGATATAAGTTCATACAATTTGCTTTTTCTACATTCGGGGAATTCGATACGGAGGCTTTGGACACACTTTCACGTATTACGTCTATTGTTATTAGCCACTCAAATAATGCTAAGAGTGTTGTCTTTATCTTCTTTATCTTTCATAGAGTAATCTTTTGTATTAAGAAATGAGTTGGAGCACAACTTGTGTATAGACTCCCATACAACTTCAAGTAAGTTTATTATGTTTTAATAAAATATTATATAATAATAACAACAATAACAATAATAATAATAATAATAATAATAATAATAATAAATTATTCAAATTCAATAATATGAGAATAAATAATAATAATAATAATAATAATAATAATAATAATAATAATAATAATAATAATAATAATGTTTTTTTTTTGATAAATTCTAAACTTGACAACTTTGAGAAAAACACACTATATTAATTTCAAAAAGTACACACTTTGCATCAAAGGTCGAACCAGAATTACGATTTCACAAGTATAGTTATTTATCGCTATATACCGTCGTTTTTGCGTGGATATTCATGTGGTACGATTAATGTATGATCACTCTAAGAATAATAAATGATGTAAATCTATATGTTGTTCAATATATGTGGATAGGTATACAAAAAAGATGTAAAAACTGAAAATAATGTATCATCATGCTTACCAAACCAACTACAAACACTACATTATTTTCTTTCAAATTCTATTATTTAAACACAAGAGTGACTCACTTTCGAGCATTAAAGAGAAGCTTGTGTTCCGGTGACTCGATCTAGAACAATCTTTTAAACAATTGTATAAAGATTTCTCATTACTATGTGTATACCCGATTGATAAATATATGAACTTGTTAGTTTAATACTTATGAGGTTGTCAGCTTAAGTTTGTGGCTTATTCAAGTTTATAAGATAAAATTGATAAATTCATAAGCTAAAAAATTGAGCTTGTTAGAAACATGTCACAAAAATAGGATTTTAATCATTTTATAATGAAGTGTTACACAGATATTCTCGTATTCTTAATAAATTATCCTGGCGAGCCTAAACGTTGACCTGTAGGTGCTTTTTTTTTAACTCTTCTTTTTCGTGTTTTCTACGTTTTTACTGTAATTATTATTCGGTATGGAGGAGTCCGTAAACACGATTTTTCAGGATTAGGGTGCGTTTGGTATGCAATCCGGAATCACTATAGGTATGATTTTGATTATAAAAATATATCATACCAAAAGTATCATTGTCATTGTTATTGTTTGGTATAAAATTAAAGGTATATGTATTACTTTTAAAAAGACTCATTCAATAGCTAAAAAAAAAAAAATACATCATTAAAATACAAAATATAACTTGTAAAGTGTTACAAAGTTAGTAATAAAAAACAAAAGTGCACGGGCCCCATCGGAATGGTAGAGAAAAGTCACCAATTCATACTACTATGAATCTATCATTGTTGCTATCATTCTTTAGTATCAAGTCTTCAACCAAACATTTTATATAGAATGAATGTGATTGATTGATTCCTATATAGTCAAACCAAAAGGCTAAATTTATTGACGTTCGTTTAAAAGCCCATTTTACTTTTGGGCTGACTAGCGCATTTACTTATTAAAAGCATAAACCCAGCAATTCATTAAGTCAAAACATTTTTCTGTTACGTAACTAATACAAGTAAGCCAAAATAATCACTAACCAACGTTAATTTATTGAAGTTGGATTTCGGTAAAGTCTTTTTGTTATACTTTTATAGTATCACTCGAATCCAATAGTCAAGTATAAGTTAGGTGATTGTTACAATTATATTTTGGCTTGTCATTCCAAAATTTTGAAAGAAACATTATTCTGTGTACGTTACTTATATGTTTTGAATGTCCAGTTCTTCCATTTTAACATTGTTTAATGTCAGTGTGGTAAGTTTATTTTGAATGTCAAGTCTCTTAACATTTTTCACTGGTAAAAAGAAAAAAAAAAATAAATAATAAAAATAAATAAATAATCTTTTTATACGCAGAGTTACAAATTCGAAGTAGTTTAGATTGCTTGATCGGGCCATCATACTTGCCCGCTTGGTTTAAGATGAAGCAAGAACTCATTTAACCAATAGTGTATGTCAAAAGCTCACCAAAGTGTACCTTACAGTCTTAAACATTAATGTACGTGTATGTATTTTCTCGCATCTATTTATAACTAAGACGAAGCAAGAACTCATTTAACCAATAGTGTATGTCAAAAGCTCACCAAAGTGTACCTTACAGTCTTAAACATTAATGTACGTGTATGTATTTTCTCGCATCTATTTATAACTAAGACGAAGCAAGAACTCATTTAACCAATAGTGTATGTCAAAAGCTCGCCAAAGTGTACCTTATAGTCTTAAACATTAATGTGTATGTATTTTCTCGCATCTATTTATAACTAAGACGGGTCTTCTATGTTGCAAGTATTACAAAAATAGAATGACAAATGACACAAGTATATACATGGCAAAGCAAACACACACACACACGATATATCTATATATTATTATTATTATTTTTTGAACAGCGGATTTATTAAAACAAAACTAACAAGGAGCTAGAGAAAAATTACAAAATGCTTCATAAGCCAAAAGTTCCAACAATTTACATTAAGCCCTCTACTTTTAAGCCAAGAGAAAGAAAAAGTACGAATAGAATAAAAAATGTCACTTTTCCTCAACGAGTGGGAGGAAAAAGTAACTCCATTGCGATAACGCCATAAACACCATAAGAACGCCACTACAATGACGTATACTCTATGCATAGTTGTTACACGTACGTGCAAGTTACATTGATGTTTCACACCGACGGCGTACGATACGAGGAAACCTGGGGAACGTTTACAAAGCATAGACAAAAACTAATACGATGAACCACAAAACAATACAAAATAATCAAAATGATACTGTTAGAAAATATATGGATCACAGTAATCTGAGAGTCGTGTAAACACTATCAGATCGAAGTATTTCGATGGTTCTATCGAAATCTCAAATCGGATAAAACTCAGATTTGAACAGCGAATAGGTTTTTTTTGTTGTTATGAAAACCAGAACCAAAATGAGAATACATATTGACCAAGAAACCGAATTTCGGTTATAACTGCATAGCAGTTATTATAACCTCCAAAACGGGTTAAATAAACGGGTTAAAATACATGTCCAAATATCGGGATTTTTATTTTCTAGTGCGTTTTAACAAAGCACTTTATACATGTCCAAATACCGGGATTTTTATTTTCTTGGACCCTGCCAGGGGCTGCCGCCCCTTGGACCCTGCTACCAGGGGCTGCCGCCCCTGGAACCCCGCTACCGGGGGCGCTGCCCCCGGACCCCCGTGATTCGGGGCCGATAATCATAATAACGTCACACAAGTGTGCACTCCGCACAAACCCCCGACTTGTTGAACATTTATCATGATTACACATTGGTCAACCAAATCAATCCATTACACTTAAATCATATTGGTGACGCAATATCACCAACAGATACTACTTGACTTGACTCGTACCAGTGAATTGTTGTTTTGATAGGAAAAAAGTTTGACTTTTTTTCTTTCTTAAAAAAAAAAAAAAAAAAAAAACTTTTTNTTTTTTTTTTTTTTTAAAAAAAAAAAAAAAAAAAAAGGTGATTTATTAAGCATCCCTCTTATATAATGTACTGAGTATATCTGTATTGTTATATCATGGTTTGAGAAACGATTGATAGGAATGGATATGATTCGATGCAAGAGCGTGTGTAAGTCATGACATTCTTTTATCTCGAGTACCTAATTCATGAAGGCTCATATGATGATATGAACCATGGTTGCAACAGTTATCAAAACAATAATAAATTTGGACTTAAAATGATCCATGAATTTGGAGATGGCTGCTACTTTTAGATAACAAAAAGAAAGAAAAAAAAGTATGCCTCCATCCCACATGGGTCAAGTAGAAGCAATATGTTATGCTTATATGCTCAGGAGAGTGCTTTTTATTCAAGTTGATATGAATAGATGGTTATTGTGGAGACATAAGTAGGAAGTAGTGTTAATAACATTATTTTATTTCTTACACTTGTTTCCTAAATAATTTCTATGACTTGTTGATTTTTTTTATTTTATTATTATTATTATTATTATTATTATTATTATTATTATTATTATTATTATTATTTTATTATCACCACTTTTATTAACAATAAATAGGATTTTACAAGAAATTAGTGGGGAGCCGAGAAACCAACTGGGCTCCCACACCTTTAGCAATAGCGAAACCAATCCTATTAAAAATATGTACGGCAGCCCGTGCTCCAATGTCTTGAGTCATAGAGAAACGTCGAATACGCTTTAGAAGAGTTACTGCGTCTTTCTCAAGTTCTCCAAGAGAGGAGAAAGAGAAGGGGAGGAACCCATATCCGATATCCACACATTTAGACTCGTACTTGACACGTTTACGTTGTGCGGCTTCAATAACCGCACGACCTGGCATAAAATCAATCATACCAGATTGCGTCAAGGGTGACGACCCCGTAAGATCAACACAAACATCAAGCCCACCATCCCAAGAGTAAAGTAATATATCAGCTGGGCGTAAAGATCTGTCCCTATCACCATAAAGCCCAATATCCACCTCCTTACGAGCTGAAATTCCGGACCGAGAGCATATATCAACAAGAACATCACGCACAATATTATGCCGATGTTTAATGCCAACAATACCCGCACAAGAAACCGCGTGATCCCCATAAATATCTCCAGTAAAAACCCGAGAACAAGCTGAACACGGTACCTAAACAGTGAAAAGAGGAACACCCAGCCGATAGCACAACACACAACGGTATGTCCGGGCATTCATAGTTTGTCCCAATCCAGATATTGGAGCCACCCTAAGCCAATCTGAAGTATGATCCTCCTTCAGTGAGCTCCATAACGCCATCTGTCGAGGAGATAGATGGAAGGTAGATTCAACAGTTTGGGTAACCCGATCGAAATATATATCTGCCAATTTCTTCATGAGTTTGGGGGCAGCGACCTCGCTAGGGTTACTCAAAAGGTCAATATCCATAAAACTATTAAAGGTACATAAAGCCAGTGGCGGACCTAGGATAAAATCCAAGGTGGTTCCTTACTTATTTGAAGCGAAAATATAGGCGGGTTAACTAGTCAACCGGTCGATGGGTCGGTTTAAATTATGCTCGATGGGGTTGTGTTATCCCTACCCTCCCCTACCCCCTAGCTGCCACCTTGTCCCCTTGTCCTTTTGTCCCATTTTATTTCAGTCCAGCACAGTTTTTTGTCAGTTTCTGTTCTGTATTTCTGACAGTTTTAAGCGTTTGACATATTAAACTTTATATTTTCTGTTCCGCACTTTCAGGTTTATAGCTTTTTGATATAAACAAAATTATAAAAATAAAAAAAAATAAAAAATTAGGGGGGGGGTGGGGATAAAAAATAGGGGAGGGTGGGGATAAAGCGCCAAAAAAAATGACTAGAAAACAACTTAAAGTTGCTATATCCAGACTATAAAAATGGAGAAACGTTACTTTTATATTAAAATTGCTATGCTCAGGTTAAAAGTATTAATATATTTAGAAAAGATTCCTCTATATCTTGTTTGACCCTACTTTTGTGTTATTCATCTTCTACGCTACTTCAGTCTGAAACTTCCGATCTGATCTCCGGCCAAATTCTTACACTCACATTTGTTTTTTCTTCTTTCTTTTCTTTCATTTTTGAATCCAAGGTGGTTCCTTAGTAGTTTCTAAGGTAGGTCCTCAAAAACATCCTATATTGTTTCTAAAGGTTTTTTTCGTCTAAGGTGGTTCCCGGAACATGCATGGGTCCGCCCCTGCATAAAGCATCATCAAAGGAGGGACCGGCGGTTACAATACCAGAACTATGATGCAAATTATCTACATTCAAATTATCTACACTTGGCTCTTCATTAGCCAATGATGCAAATGAGTTAACAACCTTGATAGGATCGTTGCTTTTTTGAGTACCTGAACTGGTTCCAGCTTTAGTTACTTGTTTATACATGACATTCGTCTTAACAGTTTTGGGTTTCCAGCCACCATTCTTTTCGAATTGCTTTTTGCCTCTATTCCTATTCTTGACATTTTTAAAACCATCATCACTTTCTTCCACGTGCTTCTTGGGGGCTTCTTTTGGAGTATGTGGGCATTGCTCAACGGAGTGGCCAAATAATTTACATGTTGAGCACATGGGGGGCTTCCATTCATATTCGACTGTGATCTTTTCACGCGTATACCCATCACCCTCCAGATCTGGGACAGCTACCGCGACACTCTCTTTGAGTTCAAACTGAGCCTCAACTTCGATCATGGCTCTCCGTGTATACAAGATTCAGTAATATCTAGTTTCAAAATTGTATCAAGATTTCTATATGGGTTATAGTGAATACTCATTATAATGTGTATACCCGATTTCATATCCGTGTATACATTAAACCTAAGTATGTCGAAATCCTAAAGTATCATTTACTTTACAACAATTTCTCAAATTGGTATCGTTC
>LBNU01027562.1:128184-153865 GCA_014162995.1 Artemisia annua | reverse complement strand
TAGTTAGCCACTAATAGGTGCCTTCACTCTAAGATTAGTTGCCTTAGTTTCCATTTATTGCTTAATTGTTGATTTGCTTTAAATGCATGCCTAATTATATTTATATATTTAATTGCTTAATTGCTTATTAGCCTTATATCCATGCTTAATTATGCTTGATTATGTCTATATGCTTGCATGTATGCTTTTCATGTAAATTAGACTATGAAAATGCTTGCCTAGTTGCCTAAAGAGTTGGTCTTGCCCAAAATCAAACCCCAAAACAAACACCTTTCTGAAAATACTTTACCAAAAACCCAATCCAGGCAACCTGGATCCTCAAACCCGGGCGGCCCCCTTAAATCAAAGGAGCGGTCCCCTTAAAATTAAGGGGACCGGCCAGCAATTAAGGGGGCCGGCCATCTGTAGGTCGAGGTTTCCTGTTTGCTTTCTGCTTTTCAGCCCATTTCACCCTATTTTGATTCCTTATTTCCCTGAATTCACAAACACCTTTTGTCAATCAAATCCAACACATATTCTCCTTCCATAAACACAAAATCATCACACTATAAATGCTCCTCATCATCACAAATCATTGCTCATTCATCCAAACATGTCATCTCCCAACAACCAAAAACCCAAGTTTTCAAGAGTTGCTAAAATCTCCGTCAAGCCCGTATGGAGAAGAAAGCTTGATACTTGTCAAAAATCATCATCAATAAATGATGTTGTCTCTAGCCAACCAATACCCAAGTCTTCAAACTACCCAAATGATACCACTCTTCTACATCACCAAGACAACCTCACAATCACACTCACTAATAAAATTCCACCTTCACCCATCATATCTCTACCAAATGAACCTTTTGAGAAAGATGCTCAATTTCAAAACAACCACCATAACTCTCATCAAATGACTCATGACCAAACCACAAACCCAAATCAAAATCCAACTTCACCTTCATCACCTACCTCCGAACACAAAAAGTTCGTTGAAGAGCTCAAGGAAGCTCATGAGCTTAATGCTCTACTTGCGTTGCACCTTACTCAACGCAACTTGGATCAACAACCCTCATCCACCAACTCATCACAATCAAATCATTTGTTCCATCTTGAGAATCATGTCAACAATTGCATTTGTTGTACATTTCTCCAAGAACAATATCTTGTTCTCAATGAACGTCTCACTTGGATTGAGCATCTACTTACTAAAACATCGTCAACATCACCACCACCCAATCATTCCACTCCATATCCATCACCCTCCAACCTTTAAATGCATCCTCCATGCTGTGACAACTGGCAAAATAGGGAGCTATTTAAAAACCCGCATTATGTGGTGATTTATTGGTGAGATAATTATTAGGCACTACGTTAACTCCGGCACTAGGATAACCTAACGAATTTAAATGTTTGAACGTATGGTTTGGTTTACATATTTATGGAACGAATTATGGAATTTTAAATTTTTTGGAACGAGCTCGGTTTGAGAAAGTCGAGAGATTTTGAAAGAGTTACGGGTTTGGTCTTGCATATTATGACTAGCCACCATACCCAACCCTATTAAAATTATTATTATTATTATACTTTTTTTTGAGTATACATAAAAATCGTCCCTTGTGGTTTCCTGGTTCCCACACACAACACAAACACAAACATCACCACCTCTATCATCTCTCTCTCTCTCTCTCTCTCTCTCTTGGAACCCTAGCCGCCGCCCCTTTTCTCCGGCAACCACCACCACACCGCCACCCCTACAACCAAACTAACACCACCATATTAACCATCTCATCGAGATCTATCTTTTGGTATAACTCACGCACCGCACAACCTCCTCTAACACCACGAATTCGCCACCACCGCCACCTAAACACCATCTTTTTCATCTTTTCTTGTTGGGTTTTTGAAGAAACTTGTTTTTGAGGTCGTTTTGAAGGTGAGTGACCACGAGTTCCAACTCGTGTGTCTCGATGTGTCACCCAATCCGTGGGTACACTAGTTTTTCTTGTTGGGTTTCATTGTAAATTAATGGGAAATGATATTTTCCTAATAATGGTTCGTTTGGTATCCGGGTTTGTGATTTTCCTTGGTGGGTCGACTTGAAACCGAGAGCTAGGCTCTCGGCTTGGTGCTATCTTTGAGTTTTGTGTTTTTGTTTGATGGGTTTTGACCTCATAATATGGCTAACGAGAGTTTGGTAAATTGGAGTGTGGATTTGGCTTGAATTTTATGACTTTTGTTGTTGTTGTTCTTGTTTATGTTGCCGCGACCCAAGAGGGTCCGTTTGGCAGCTTGGGAGTGCTCGGATGAGCCTAGGACGAGACCAAAGTGGTCTTTGGTTTGAGTCCATGTGACTCGTGGTCTGGCCGAGACTCAAGTGGGTCTCTTGGCTTGGGTTTTGGCTTGGTAAACCAACCCGGATTACGTGTTTTCTCGATGGCCACTTATGGTCATATTGTTGTTGTATTATTATTGCTATTGTTGTTATTTCATTTGTGGCCAAAAAGGAGTAATAAGGAAGTGTGAATCGGCATTAGAATGACGGAGATAGGATTAGTTGGGTACCGTAGTCGGACCCGGTGCTTGTAGTTTGTTGAGTGGATTGGTTTTGGATATTGACGGGGATTACTGTTGATGATATAATTGGACATGTGAACTTTGAGCGACGTCGAGGTCACCTTGACTTTTTAGTCAATGGTTGATTTCGACAACCGCCTTAACTTTGGATTTGGACAATGGACCGAGAAGTGATGACTCGGACTTGTGACTTGTGTATTTTATAACTCGAACGAAATAGAAAAACTCGTAATAACTTATATATCAATATAAACATTCGCTAGGTATATAAATATATATATAAACGTGTAAACGTGAGTATATATAAATATATATGTACGAATGTGTATATAATAAATAAGAAATCACGAGAACGAAAGTAATAAAGTTAACGATAAATATTAGACTAATAATTTAGTATAATATTGTCGGAAACCTTATTATACTTTTATTGTATAAAGTAAATAAACGAGTTAAAAAGCGATTGTTTTGCGAAATATTAATGAGCATTTGGAAATAAAACGAGACGTTGCGAGTTATAAGATACTTGAGGGCACTTAAATCCAAGTTCGCCCATTTTATTTCGTTGACTATTTATGTTAGTCACGGATGTGTAGCGCTAATACACTCGATCTAAATAACTATTTAACTTATTTAGTCGACGGATTAAATAGGACTTACATAGTTATATAGGAAGGGTTATTATCGGATATTATATCCTACGACGCCTTAGGTCGTGGTAGGAGTTTGGGGATAATAAGTCGATAAATAATTTATGAAGTTTATCGAGTTGACGAATTCGATAAGTTTCGGAAATCTATTTATGAAACTTAAGTAGACCCAAAAGCTTACCATGTAGTACATTATGTGCTATGTGTTTTAGGTACTTTGGGTGTAATCTTGGAATAATATGTTAGGTAAATAAATTATGGAAGGGTATCATGTCGACGGATTTGGTAGACTTCGGTAATTTATTTAAATAATATATTAGGCCAATATTAAACCCGTAGAGGTTATCGTCATATCTTTTAGTTGTGACTTCCTATTTGAGTTGTGTCGACCCTACACCCGCATGGATACCAAACACCAACTCGATACTAACGATACGAGAAATGGATTTTTGGAAAGTAAAAATGGATACGTTCGGGATTGGGAATATTTGATTTTGAGGAAATGATCCTGAAACGAGTTTATATTGTTAGGAAGTGCCGAGTCCGTAGTTGCTGTCTTTTGAGTTGTGATACATCTTACCACTACCGATTTCTTTTGCTGATTTCTGGACTTGAGGTGAGTCATAGCCCCACTTTTACTCTTGAACTTTGTTTTCAATACTTGGGGTGAGAAACGTGCAAATTGTTTTATGTGGACTATTATCGCTTTTTCTTCTTTTTAAAACTTGCTATGCGATAGAACTAGAGAGCGAGGCCTAGTCAAGAACTAGGTAAGCTGTACAACGAGGCCTAGACTAGATCTAGGTAAGTTGAGGCATGTTGTATCCTTACGCATGTGGGTATGTCGTATCCTTACGCATACAGATTGATTTTGATTTGGTGAATCCCTAAAGTCGTAGCATGGCTCCTTTAGGATGATATATTTGGTGAATCCCTAAGGTCGTAGCATGGATCCCTTAGGATGATATTATTTTGGCTATAGTGTGCACCTATAGGATTATAATGGAGCGGAGGGTATCCGCAGGTTTGTTTGAGGCCTAGTCTAGCTAGCAAGCGTTTTGCGTATATGTCCACTTGATTTGACTATGAATTTAAACCTATGATCTCGCCAGCGAAAGCTGACTTTTAGCGCGTTTTTCTCAGGTAATTAAGATTGATGGAAGATGCATGCTTGGAAGGTTTGGCACGGCAATCTGGTTTAAGGATCTATTTTCTAATAACTATAATATGTATTTGGGGACCTACTTTTATTTCTTTTGGGCCTTACTTTGGTAAACCTGGGATGAATGTAAACTTTAAAACCCCATTTGGATGTGTTTTTATTCATGTTTACTTTATCTCGTTCTATTATGACTTGTGTTGGATACCAATCCCCGTAGCACCCCGAAAGCTTGAATAGTCTTCCGCTGTACCAAATTTTGGGGGTGTTACACATGACAATAAAATCATCAACATCCTTTTGTTACCCATGCAAGACTTCTCATGATGGCAACTTAGTACTTTCTTAGTGTAGTTTCCTAAGAAAAGCATATATGTATGCTCTTGTACTAGAGATTATGTGTTTAGCATAATCCTTTATAATAAATTTATTAATGCATGTTTTTGTTTTTGCCATAACTTTTAATCTATTGTCTTGCTTTTATCATGAATTTTATGCTTTGCTTTATATGTATGCATTCTATATATATATATATATATATATATATATATATATATATATATATATATATATATATATATATATATATATATATATATATATATATATATTGTGCTATATAAATATTTTTGCAAGCATTCCATATCTCGATTTTCCTTATGACCTCATAACGAGGGGGAGTATACGTCAAGGGGGAGCTCCAAGTAAATCGGGATAACCTTTTTGATGCTAACAAAAAGGGGGAGAATTGATATAAACTCATAATAATACTTGTATATATACTATTTTTAATTTTCGTTTAATGAGTTTAGATTTTGTAATCATAAATATTTTTGCAAGCATTCCATATCTCGATTTTCCTTATGACCTCAAAACGAGGGGGAGTATGCTTCAAAGGGGAGCTCCAAGTAACTCGGGATAACCTTTTTGATGCTAACAAAAAGGGGGAGAATTGATATAAACTCATAATAATACTTGTATATATACTATTTTTCGTCTAATGAGTTTAGATTTTGTAATCATCAAAAAGGGGGAGATTGTTGGCATAAATAATGAATAAAAACGTTATTTATATTTTTCGATATCTCTACGTTTTGACGATCACAAAATGTAAAATCATTAAACGTAAGATTACTACGTAAACAAGTATTAAGCTAGTTTATATCATTATATCCAACTTAATCACTTAAGGTATGAATAAACAAGTGCTTAATACATCTCATGATCAAAGGGGTATTTAATTAATTATCACAAAGTTTATTTAATTATATAAACATATTATATATTTTTGAAAAACACTTTTGGTAATAAAGAAATTTTTTTTAATCATACTAAATATATGAATTCAAATTTTTAACCAAAATCAGTGAGTTTTTCACCAAATAAACTTTCCCCACTAAAAAAACAAAGTTTTTGGCCGTTACAGCTGGGCGGCCCCCTTAATTTTAAGGGGGCCGGCCACAATTAAGGGGACCGGCCACGCTCCCCTGTCAGAAACTGTCAGAATTTTTCTCCTATAAATACCACTTTAAATCTGGTATTTTTCCTCACCTTTTGCACGAAAATTTCAGATCTAAAACTCTCCAAACATCTTCCAAAACCCTTTGATCATTAGATTACTAATCCTTGTTTCAAGTGATTCAATCCCTCATCATCCATCCTCATCTAAAGTGCAAGAGAAGAATACTCCTTCAACCTCAAGTTTAAGAAGTATTGTATATTAGTTGTGCATATTGTGTATAGCATTTGTGTATTTGTGTTGTGTTCATTGTAAGTAGTTCTAGGAGTGTTAGTTATGAATAGAAGTTGGGTAGTGAAGAAGATTAAGTAGTGAAGTAGTGAAGTGGTGTATAGTAGTGAAGAAGTAGTGTTGTGAAGAAGTAGTGACAAGTTGTGGTGTGTTGTGAGATTGATTCTAGCTAGGATTAGGACCCGACATTTAGCTTTGTGTCGTTAAGCCGGTGTAAGCAAAAATTGTGTAAGGTTTTCTCCGCCATAAGGGAGCTTGTTGACATAGTGAAGAAAACTCCCGAGTTAGGTGCTCGGGGAGTGGAGTAGGACGAAGAGGAGATTCGTAGCCGAACCACTATAAATCCTTTGTCTCATGGTACAATCTTTCCATCTCTATCTCTTTACTTATTTACTTACTTTCATATTTGTCATATCATATACTTGTTGATATCGTAGTTTATAATTGTGCAAGTCTTTTGGTGATATATAAAGTTCGAATTGGTGTTTTCATAAACAAAGTTGTTGTAAATTAAAAAGGCGTAAAACTATTGAACCCCCCCCCCCTTCTAGTTTTCCACAAACATCTTACAGCTATTATTTTGCGTAACTTGATTCATTGTTCTTTAATACATTCTTGCAGGCCTCCATCAGATTATAAGTTTTTTGGGAACAATTAAAGAGCTTCTGGGGAAGCTAACCATGCCTGCCATCGAGGTATTCATCATTTTACAGTCTCTTTTTTTCCATAGCATATTAAATTTTGAAGTTTATGACTGCAAAAAAACTGTATTTAACTACAATGATAGTCCCAACTCTTTTTTCCCATTTACCTTACATGTTTGTGTATGTGTGCAGGTTATGTTATACTTCAAAAAGTATTTCATTTAGATCTTGCCATGAGCCCAAATAAATATCAAGTTAACCTCGATTTAAGTTTGTGACGGCTTGCATTAGCTAACTAGCTCCCATAAGTATATAACCTGCATATGTAACATGTTGATATGCATATAACCAACATAAGTTTGATTCTCCTTTTGTAATACAGCTTATAACCTTTTCTTTCTGATTCACTTGCAGTCAAAGCAAGATTTTCAAGGAGCAGAAGAATACTACTCGAGGGCTATCTTAGTGGATCCTAATGATGGAGAAATAATTTCACAATATGCAAAATTATTATGGGAACTTCATCACGATGAAGACAGAACTACAAGTTACTTTGAAAGAGCAGTCCAGGTAGCTTTTGAAAACAAGTGAGTGCTTTTAATGGTGTTTATTTTATTTTATTTTTATCATCAAATTAAAAGGTTCAAATCTAACTGGAGACTGTTTTCAGCCATGTTCATTAGTCGTGATAAACTTAGATAAGCTNAATTTGTGGTTTTAGGAAAGGAGTGCAGCTATAAAGTTTGCAGACAACCGGTTGGATTGCAAAAGGTACGCACCTATGTTATTGGTGATCTTTAATCCATGGCCTTTTACATGCTCCATTTGATGAACATTAAAGTTGCTAATTTTATTTCTGTTGACCCAGAGGAATCATGATCGTACTCATGGATAACGCGCTTGAGAAATATGGGGATGATAATTGCTATAGCTTTTAGGTAAATTTATTAGTACAAGTTGTTATTGTATGGTTTGCAAGTATTTAATACATGTTAGAATGGGTTTTAACCTTAATGTTCCGATGATTTTTTTTTTTTTTTTTTTTTTTCTCTCAAGTTATCAGTTTGCTTTGATAAGTCTATTGATAATCAAGGTTTCCTTTTTTATCGTATGGAAATTGTAGGTGTAAGAAAGACCAATTGTCACTGATGTGCGCATCGGCATTACATCATCGGAACTTCAACTGGAATGTCTTAAACAGTAAGGTACATATATAACGAATACTGATGTTTTACTTCTTTTAGGGCAGGTCAAAACAGTAAGGTACATATATAACGAATCTTTACCTAAGCCATTTTGCGACATCCAAATTAGTTTCTTGATTTTTTTTACTGTGATCAACATCTGATATATATGTGCAACATCTTACAGCTATTGTTTTGCGTAACTTGATTCATTGTTCTTTAATACATTCTTGCAGGCCTCCATCAGATTATAAGTTTTTTGGGAACAATTAAAGAGCTTCTGGGGAAGCTAACCATGCCTGCCATCGAGGTATTCATCATTTTACAGTCTCTTTCTTTCCATAGCATATAAATTTTGAAGTTTATGACTGCAAAAAAACTGTATTTAACTACAATGATAGTCCCAACTCTTTTTTCCCATTTCCCTTACATGTTTGTGTATGTGTGCAGGTTATGTTATACTTCAAAAAGTATTTCATTTAGATCTTGCCATGAGCCCAAATAAATATCAAGTTAACCTCGACTTAAGTTTGTGACGGCTTGCATTAGGTAACTAGCTCCCATAAATATATAACCTGCATATGTAACATGTTGATATGCATATAACCAACATAAGTTTGATTCTCCTTTTGTAATACAGCTTATAACCCTTTCTTTCTGATTCACTTGCAGCCAAAGCAAGATTTTCAAGGAGCAGAAGAATACTACTCGAGGGCTATCTTAGTGGATCCTAATGATGGAGAAATACTTTCACAATATGCAAAATTATTATGGGAGCTTCATCACGATGAAGACAGAGCTACAAGTTACTTTGAAAGAGCAGTCCAGGTAGCTTCTGAAAACAGGTGAGTGCTTTTAATGGTGTTTATTTTATTTTATTTTTATCATCAAACTAAAAGGTTCAAATCTAACTGGAGACTGTTTTCAGCCATGTTCATTAGTCGTGATAAACTTAGATAAGCACACAGGTCATAGAATAAGCCGGAAAATCAAGGCTTATGAAATATAAGCCGAAATACAAATAAGCTCATAAGCCACTCACCCTGGGTGTTTGTTTGTTCAAGGACGCTGATATTAAGTCTTAGAAGTTTGATAGGTATGCGCATTTTTTTGTTTGATTGTTTAAGGGCATTGGTAAGTGGAGAATATTCTAAAAAGCCTCTTTGTGGAATGACGTTAGCTGAGAAATGTGAGGATTTGGTATGCTAGCAAGTATATGTTTTAGGATTATAGGGTCAGTGTAGTATTTTGTTCATGTGTTAAGCTGTTAGGTTAATAATGTGTTGTGTCTTGAACATCGGAACTGTCTTTTACATGTGTGTAGTTAGGCTTATCATGTATGCTTTTTATGTTTAAGTAAAGTCATAAATATGGATTTTAAACGGTTTCAAGTTTTTATTATAAATAGGAGACACAATGGAGAATATTTGGTCTCAATTTTTAATCATAAGTTGGCCTCAGTAATCATAGTGGGAATCCCATGGTTTTATTGATTATGCAAATTTTTAATAGTCTTATTGATTATGAGGAACTGAAATCTTCCTTTCAAACTAATCATGCTAACGAATGGACTGATTATTTATATATGGATTATTACAACATGTGGTGATTTTCTCCTCTGATGCTTTTTTGTTTAAATTACAAAAATGAAAGTTTGGCTGTCTTTTGACTCCTGCAAACAAACAGATGTGGGTCATTTTGTTTTTGTCCTAAAAACATGTCTTGAAAATGCATTTTTCTATGGTTGTGATGAGTTTTCTTTTTATTTGATCTACTGCATATGTTTATGGTTGGTAAGTGGATGATTTTACTATCTTTTTTTTTTCTTCTATGTAAGTCTATCCATCAAGCACAATCTGAAGTGGGTTCTATCAAAACCAGCTATCGTTCTTTTGTTGTATGGTGCTTTTCTATATGCCATTTTAAGGGTCTCATTGTTATTATGATATAATTTTAGGTTAGCCATTGGCAGTAACAAAGGATTCAAGCTAGTAGGATCCATGAAGTGGGCTACTATGCTTTTGTCGGTATGAGATGTAAGTAGACGGAACCGGGCATTGCAATAAATTTATACATGTTTATGATTATTTTAGCATACTAATAGGAAAGAATTTGTAAGGTGCTTTGGCAACCATCCGAGGATAATCACTTGGTTTTTGATTCATCAGTTATTAAGTTCAAGTTGTATTGGATACTATTTGATATAAATTGTATATTTGCTTTACTTATACCGCGTGCAATGATCGATGATTCTCAGGTTTCACATCTTACTTCACTGTAATAACGACAAAATAAAATCAACATGTCACATAATTTTTAGTACCAAGTAGATTAACATATTAAAATTGCAGAAAAAGAAAGCCGTTATCTATTTTACTTACAAACAAAAGGAAATCCAACTTTGACCTAGCGCAAACTTTTTACATCAATGTTTCTATGTTAAAATCCTACCTAAATTCTTGGGGGTAACTACAACGGCCCGCCGGGGCCACACTCGTTATTAGTATTTTTAGGGAGAGTATATGCAACTATTAATTTTTAAGTTGAGTTTTTGGGGTAAGTAAATTCTTGAGGCTTAAATTTTAGGGCAATGCAACTTTCTATTATTTTCTACTATACAGTAGAGTTTTTGGGTGAGTAAAAAGCTTGAGGCTTAAATTTTAGGGATAGTATATGCAACTATAAAGTTTTAGGAATTTATAGGGTCAAGAAATGAATTATTAACCGTACAACGTGTGTTTACCTCATTCAACTTCTTTCTTTTAGGTATGTTTAGTCAATGATCAATCAACCAAGAAAGAATATTAATATTCAGCTAAAATTTACATAAACTTAAGAATTGCTAAAAACATTTATAGTAGTCTTTTCATGTAATGCAAAACTCTACATCGTAAACAACGACATAACAACACAAAATTGGTACAAGACTTGATGCTTAACGTCTGCTTTCTAGAGAGGCCTATGTTTAGTCACGAACAATTGTATGTTAACTCAAAGTTCGTTACTTGAAGACAATGGGGAGGAATTGAAGCATTACGGAAGAAATATCCTCTACAAGGAAAATTAATTTTAGTACCTTCTATATTCTTTTGACTTGAATAGACTCATAGAGTGAATCATTTAGAATACTTTATGCTCCTGTGGACAACAAACAAAAAGCACCTTTTTGAAGTTCATCCACTTTCAGTGTTTTTTTCATGGCTAAGTCGAAGAATTATGTTTGTGACTTTGTTAAAAAAAAGGTTGGAAGAATAATGTTTATATAGTTTTGTGGAGAAGAATATATAATGATCCAAGGTGTAAAACAAATTAGTGGCGAAAGATTGTTGGAGCTAGGACAACCAAATAGTAGGAAAATGCAGAGCTTCAAATAAATATTTCAATTAATTATTATACTCCTTATTAACTTTTTATCTATAAAGATTGCTATATGTAAGTACAATGCTTATATATCACTTAGATATAACTTTGCATCACATTGTAAGAGCTTTTATTAAATAGTTCTTGGCAATGCAAAACAAAGTTTAAGGACGGACATAAGTAGGTTCTCCTAAGCTCTATGACTTCACACAATAGTTGAGCAAGCACTTTCCATTTGTATCAATGATTTAATGTATATATGTTTTGAAATTTATGCTCAATTTAAATGAGAACGTTTTTTTTTTACAACCATCTTTGGAGGTATTATTTGAAAGGTGGACAACAAAGTGTAAAAATCTATGCAAGGAATTGCAATATCTATGGAATAAAGTGTGCATTTACTAAACGAAAACAAAGAATGAAACTAGTTTAGCCAGAAAACATTTGATTTAAGTAACAATGATTGCAGATAACAAAGATTGCATATTCGAGTATATTTGTTTTGGAAAACAAAACGCGTGTGAAACAAGACCCGTACATCATACTGTCCTAGCTATTATGTGTGACACTGATATATTATCCGAAAATAGAACCGTGGATCACATGGTCCATGTTAAGGGATTTCACAAACCGGAAAAGAAGATGTGCCTTCATAAATGGATTCTACTCTCAAGTCTCGACGCCAAATATACGTCAAATGAAAACGTCCCCGAGTTCTTCCCGACCGAATTTAAAGATTAGCCACGTGATTTTAGTGGGATGATGTGTTATTTAAATTATCTCTCAAGGTTTTCGTGTACCTAATTAGTTGAATGATTTGTTATTTAAATTATTTCTCAAGGTTTTCATGTAGAATAATTTGAGTTGCGTTTTTACCTGTGATTTTATTTGGATTATATGAATATAAAAACATTGGTTGAAATTTCATGCCTCCTGGATGACATCTATGACCCAAGGTGGAAAAGAGGCATGTAAGCTTTATCATAAACTCACGATCATTAAGCTATAGGTTTTCAATGGCTTTTAATTTTGTGATACTTATAAAACGAGATTGAACAATATGATCTCAATACTCATCAATATATATATATATATATATATATATATATATATATATATATATATATATATATATATATATATATATATATATATATTAACATACACTTATCTGATATTATAAAGTGATGAAAGATGCATTTACAAATCTTTTAATCAACTTTTTAATACATGTTTTTATACCATACCCATACCAAATGGCAAATGTTCTTATACTTGCGTAATAATGAATTATTCATTCTTTGATAATCCTATGAATTCATATTATATTGAGCTACCCTTCGATTATATGCAACAAAAATGCATATAGAAATAAGTTCTTTTAGAGAACCATTTAGAACATGTTTAAAAAAAAATTAAAACGTGTGTAATTAACAATCTATGTACTAAACTTGAGTTGATTAATATGTTTTACATGGTCTAAATATTATTGCACAAACTTTTATAAGCTATAAATTTAACTTTTAAAGGGCTAAATGTACGTGGTTGTAGACATGATTACATAACGATATTTTATATCATATCATAGTGTACGAAATTGTCGGTTTTATGTAGTTTCACAGTTTTATATTATGAATGCAATGCTCGACCATAAACGGATTGTATATTGATAGGTTTTGCTAAGCATGTCCTTAAAGACTGTTTAAGAAAATTAAAACACACATCTGTAATTGTGCATTTGGTTGATTGAAAGTTAGTATATTTGAGGAGTGATTTTTTAGTAAAATACAAACAAATTATACATGTCTGAAAATCTTAAGCATAAGCATCAAAAATAATACTGTAGTATATAGTATATATGTGTATATTTATGGTAGCTTTGCTATATCGTAACGGCTAATAGTGATGTTTCATCGCTCATTTAGAAACTTAAAAAGTTGACAAGCCAACTAATGAGTTGTTGGCCATGCGTCACCACCCATTATTCTTGATTACGTTTTACCATTCTGCCCCTAGACATATCTAAAACAACTTGTATCTTCGGATTAAAAAAAAATGTTTATACCATAATATATTTTTATACAGGGCCGGCCTTTAATTGATTTGGGTGGTCCGGTACGAAACTAAAAAGAGGCCCCGTAGATCATGAATAAAGCTTGTTCAATTTCCTATTTCAAACAATCAAAATACATAATGGAGAAAAAATATTTGATTGTTGAATAGTGTAGTTAGTGAGAATTTTTAAACTTTGTGCAAATTAAAAGTAGACTTATAATTTGAGATTGAGGAGTATTACGCAAATTGTTCAATATCCAATTTAAGTTTTTCACTCTTTTTAATATGTATGATATGATCATTTATTGGATCAAGTTTGATAGTATTTAAAAAGAACAAAAAAATTCAATACAAAATATACTCAAACATGTATAAATCCTAATAAATATATATTAAATGGAAGCCTTATTCTTAACAAATGGACTCCCACTTTATCCCTTAATAGGAACGAGGTAAACAAGATACCGGTTTGGATCAAAATGCATAAGGTTCCTTTGGTTGCATATTCTGAGGATGGTTTGAGCTTGATTGCTACGCAAGTAGGGAAACCTATTATGTTAGATACTTTTACACGCTCTATGTGTGTCAAGTCTTGGGGTCGTATTAGTTTTGCTCGTGTTTAATTGAATTAAGCGCGGATTCAAAATTAAAAAGCCAGGTTACAATGGCAATTCCAAATGAAGAAGGTAATGGTTTTACTACTGAAATCATTAATATCGAATATGAATGGAAACCTCCTCATTGTGGTGAATATAAAACTTTTGGACACGTTTGATTGAACGCTCAAATCGTGTTAAGGAGGTTGTTCGTAGTAATGCTAATGTGGCTGCAAAGGTTTGTGAAGCTCCTACTACTTTGGAAAAGACGGCTGATTGTTTCATTGAGGTAATGAATCGTAAGGGTACGGGGAAGAATGTGTTTGATGATTGGAAAGATTGAAAAGGTAATTTTGAAAGGAAAGTTACTCTTGTAGATGATGATGGTAAACCTCTTAAAATGACGATGAAGTGTTTGATGATCACATTGGGACATTGTATTCTGGAAGTAGAGGTAAGGAGCAGAGTCTTTATGAGCAATGGAAAGCGGGTACGGGTGACGACAACAATTATGATGATGATGATTTTGGTCTCTCTCCTACAGAATTAAAGGCTGCTGGAATTCAAGATTTTTGTCTTAACTAGGTTGTTTTATATTTTTTTGCATAAAATTTATGATGTATCTTATTTTATGCTGGTTTTGGTTTGGTGGTCTTGTTGGTTGTAGCTAGTTGTCATTTATGGCATGTCATAAATGATTTAATGGTTGTGTCAAATGATTGCTTGCAGTTAATGTGGTACTTCAGCCACATTTTATTGTACTTAATTTTTTTTTTGAAGTAATATATCTTACCTGGTGAAATACTGTTACCCAAAAGAATTGAAAGCCTTTTACAAATGATTACCCTATGCGGCTGTCCTGCTTGCACATAATAATCACTGCCACTATTTTAAAATATTTCAAAGTGTTGTTAGACTGTATGCTTAAATATTAAATAATGTATAAACTAAAGTTTGTGGGTTTAGAGTAACGCATTTTCGTCTCTTGCTCGAGCTTATCTTTAGTTCCTAGAGGAAAGTCCAATGTAAACCTCAAATTAAATATTAAGAAANTTTTCATTTTAAAAAATAAAGTTAAATATATCACAAACAGTTAGGTGAAAAGAATTGTACTATCACGACAAAAATTAAATCATTTTTCTATTGAGTGACACTTTTATATACTTTCGACGAACTTTCTTTCCGATTTTTTTTCTTAAGTGTTAAAATTTACGTCTGAAAAAATTACATATAATTTATTATTTTTAAATTACATGTGATTAAATGAAATCACATGCGATTTGTGATTCTTAATATACAAATCATCGTAGATTTATTCACACTTGAAAGCAGTGTCCTTATATAAAGTTGAAAAATGAAATACTTGACACAAATTTTAATTTTTCCCTTACAATATTGTTCCACAAAATAATAATAATAATAATAATAATAATAATAATAATAATAATAATAATAATAATAATAATAATAATAATAATAATAATAATAATAATAATAATAATAATAATAATAATAAATACAAGATAAAAAATAAAAAAATCTCATGCAATAGTTTGTTGTTAATGTTAATACTCCAAACTTCCAAAGTCCAAACAACATACCAAACCCAAACTTTAAGGATACTTTTGGAACATCACATCACGTCTACAAACATGGCTCCAAACCTCAACTACATAATGTAAACCGGCAATTCCAGAAATTGGTACATTTGGTCTCAACTATATTTTTTCTCAAATAATAAAACCACAATCATATATCGACACTTGGAGTCCTCCAACTACTACTTGTTTCTTTGATTAAACTTCAATTCTAAAGTCTTCTTCCCATTCATTCCATGTATTGCATCTCGATCTTATATTAAGTTGACAGAATTAGAAATTAGGATCAAATTCACCATTTTATAGCTACTTTTCACGTTCATTCTCAAGAACAATGTGGAAGGTTACCCCTTCAAAGTCTTTGGTCATTAGGATCAATCTTGTTTTCTTATCTTGCTTTCTTGTTATTTATGCCACGCTCCTTCTTCGGCCATCCACCTCCATCTACCACGAAAGTGCATCGTCTTATGTTCGTTGCTCACTTCGTGATTGCCATCACAAGGTAAGGTGAGCTGTTTGCATGCATGCCCGAAAACTTGTATTGCAAGTTTTCCGGCAGCCATCTAAAATATTTTAGAATGTTATGTTCATTACTCATTAGTTACATGTTGGTTGTTTTTGTTATTAGGTTGAAACTGGTTACAAAATGAAGGCGGTTTTAATAGAAGATACAATAGAATTGAGTACTAATCATTCCAAGAAAATTGGTGGTAGGAAAATGGTGAAGAGAGAAAAGCCAAGTTTCTTAAATGGAAGTGGTTTTATGGGAAGAAGCATGAGGATGGGAATGGTAAATATGGAAGGAGAGGATTTAAGCGATTGGAAAGTGCTTGGTAAGACGATTCCTGTGACGTTTGAGAAGGTTTCAGATAACTTTGAATGGAAAGATTTGTTTCCCGAATGGATAGATGAAGAAGAAGAGATGCATGGAACAATATGTCCCGAGCTTCCTATGCCAGATTACAAGAAATATGGGTACATGGACATGGTCGTTGTTAATATACCATGCAAGTATCCAGCTGAAGGGTGGGCAAGAGATGTTTTTAGGCTACAATTGCATATGATAGCGGCAAATATGGCCGTACGGAGAGGGAGGAAGAGTTGGAATAGGAAGCCAAAGGTGGTGGTCTTGAGCAAGTGCCGGCCAATGGTTGAGATTTTTCGATGTGACGATTTGTTGATACATGAGGGTAATTGGTGGTATTATGAGCCTGATATGAAGAGATTGGAGCAAAAGGTTTATTTACCCATTGGCACTTGTAACTTGGCTTTACCTCTATGGGGAAAAGGTACATTTTTACTCATTTTATTAAAACCTAAAACCATGTTTATACCTTAATGTTTTACTTTTAGAGCTTGAATTCACATTAAATTTGCTTGTTGTTGCCCTTTGTTACAACTATTATGGATATAAAAACTACCCTTTCTACAAGTTTATGAATCGGTTTTTAGTATAAGCAACGAGAATCATTTAGAAAGCATTAAAAATAAAGGATATGGTAGGAAGTTGGTGGTGGGAGGCACATCAGTTAGTTTAGAGTAGTTGAGAGTTTATGCAAAGGTAAACGATTTGACAATGTTTGGTTGCTAGTCAATTGCTTATAATGTGTCTCAGATTACAAAATCATTGAAAACGAAAAGCTAGCTGTCGTCTTATATTTCTCTTTTTTTAGTTAAAAAATAATTTTTTAACATGTCTATAGAACTATAGTCATGCCAAAATCAACCCGTGTTAATTTGTGTAAATAAGTTATGTAAAATAGTTACTAGGTAGGTAAATAATAAAATTCTAGTTAATGATGTATAATATGCTAATTGTAATATTTATTTTCATAACTATGATATTCTTATATTTAATGTGAAAAAATAGGTGTTTGAAAATTTTGTGAAGTACTGTAAGATGTATGTCTTAATTAGTCACTGGAAAAATGAAAAATCATTCCATAGGCCGGTTCAAATGCTTTTAGTTATACCAAGTAATTTGTGTTCATTGTGCAATGCTGTTAGAAACTAATCACAGGTTGTATTAAATTATATCATCACCGGGTTGTACAAAAGATTTAAACAGAAAAGAGTAAATTTCATTGTCGTGTGTTTGTTACACTTTTAAAAAAAATCATTTGCTTTTTAGCGGGTTGTTCAAAAGATTTAAACAGAAAAGAGTAAATTTCATTGTCATGTGTTTGTCACACTTTAAAAAAAATCATTTTGCTTTTTAGACTGCCCATGATCGAGTCCATGACATTTATCAAAATTCAAAAATGTCAATTTTTAGGTAGTGTGCCTCTAATCAATTTAGAGTCTTCAAGCTTTTACTCTTTATTAGTAGTTCAGTTTCATCAAACAAATCAACAGAGTTTGAATAATGATTTGACATGCACGCCATATATCTTACACAAAATTATACTAATATTTACTTTTTTTTATTTTTAACAGGAATTGATGAGGTATACGATGTGAAGAAGATACAAACAACAAACCCAAGAACTAAATCAACTAAACGAGAAGCCTACGCTACAGTTCTTCATTCATCCGAAACATATGTTTGCGGTGCCATCATGTTAGCTCAATCCCTCCTCAAAGCGGGAACAAACCGTGACCTCATTCTTCTCATAGACACGTCCATATCAGTCGAGAAACGAGATGCCTTAGCTGCTGCAGGTTGGATAATCAGAATCATTGAACGTATTCGCAACCCAAGAGCAGAGAAATACTCATACAACGAGTACAACTATAGCAAGTTCCGCCTTTGGCAACTCACTGATTATGACAAGATCATTTTCATCGACGCTGACATCATTGTCCTTCGTAACCTAGACCCTATTTTTTCGTTCCCACAAATGTCGGCTGTTGGTAATGATAACTCCATATTTAATTCGGGTATTATGGTCATTGAGCCATCCAATTGTACGTTCAAGCATTTCATGCAACAAACAAATGAGATTGTGTCGTATAATGGTGGTGATCAAGGGTTTCTGAATGAGATTTTCGTATACTGGCATAGATTACCAAGAAGAGTTAACTTTTTGAAGAACTTTTGGTCGAACACCACTGTCGAGTATAGCATGAAGAACCAATTATTTGGTGCCGATCCACCTAAGCTTTACGCTATACATTACTTGGGACTCAAGCCATGGGTGTGCTATAGGGATTATGACTGTAATTGGGACATAGGGGATCAACGAGTGTACGCGAGTGATGTTGCACACAGGACATGGTGGAAGCTTCATGACACTATTGATGAAAGCTTAAAGAGTCATTGTAACTTAACGAAACAAAGGAGGATCGAGTTGAAATGGGACAGAATGCAGGCTAAGAAAATCGGGTTTGCTGACGAGCATTGGAGGATTAATGTTACAGATCCTAGACGCCGCGGTTGATATCGATCGAGTTTCTTGAAGAGTATTTCGTTAATCGGGTTGATTATCTGTTTTGATTTTGGTTTTCATGCACCTTTAAAGTATGATCTTGTAGTGATCGAATTCTTGATGTATATACTGAAAAATTTATGTTACAATAAATATTAGTAATTCATTCAAATTGGTAAATACATATTGTGAATCTTCATAGTTACAAGCAAAATACACTAGACTAAAGAAAGAACAATCACATAAACACAATAATCATTTATTGTTTTCTTCAATTTAACTAGTTTATATCCTTTCAAAAGATAAAAACATAGAGTAGTTTACACAAGATAGTGATTCGATCTAAACAATTTAAAATATATATGTCATGCGTATCACATTGTTGTATGTTAACAATTATGCAACTTGCAGACTTGCATTTTACCAAAAGTTTTTTGATATATAGTTTCTTATAATTTTTCATATTTGTTGGATGCAGGGGCTTTGAATCTAACGAACATGAACGGGGCTACACTAAGTGTTCGTCCATTTAAATACCGAAAAATTAACAGAAGCGAACCCTTAAATAGAGCTATATTTATTTATTTATTTATTTATTGGTTGTTTAAGTTCGTTCACTAAAAAATTAAACTCTTGTGTGCGTTTATTTCCGTTTCTTAAAACGAAGCAATTATTATTCTAAGTATACACAATGTTTTGTGTTAAATGCATGTGTTCGTTTGTATAAGCATAATTGTTTACGTATGGTCTGTAAAGCTAGGATTTAGGGTTAAATCAAAGGTATGATGATGATGATGATGATATGTTTGGTTTCTCGCGTACGGTAAAATCTCCGAGATAAAAATGTTATCTTAGCCGGCGAAACACTCACATACAATGGTTTAGTGTGTGTTTATGTGTGTGAAATTTGGAGAAGGCAGCTTGTGTTAGATTGGATCTTTCTCACCAAATGCACCGGCATTTATAAGGATGCATTTGAGGTTGTGTGCGACACGCGAAAGTGATCCAGCGGTCATGAGTTAGCCAATGGTCCCGATGAACCACCTGATGTTCATGTTGTGGAGGAGACAAAAATGACACATGTCGTGACAGACAAGAATGACACGTGTCGTGATATAATTGACTTAGGTGGTTACCAGAACCTTAGGCAAGATCTGCATGTATTAACGAAATACTCATGTCACTACCTCTGGACGAATGAGGTAGTTACATGATATATGGTCATAAGATAAGATCCCACGCCTGTTCTTGCCCTGTAAGTTGATTTCCAAGGAAAGAGTGTTTGTGTTCGGTCGATGTTTGCCTGGGTCCTAGGCACGTGTGTTGGGCTTTGAGCCTTATGAACCGGTTATAGTTGTGGCAGCTTTAGCCTTTTGAGCTAAGACTCTTATACCCGCTATCAATAACTATCCTACTAAAGGTAAATAAATTGACATAATCAAACATGAACAAACATATAACCGGATGTTCACTTATGTAAATGAACGAAAATAACTTTTGTGATTTACTTAAAAAGCATAAAGTATTGTTTATATTCATTTACAACATGTTTTTTTTATATGCTAATGAAATGATTAATTTAGATTCAAGCATTAGTAGGAAGCTTAATTATTAGGAATATATTATTACAGGAAGACATGATATGGTAAGATTGAAACATCAAGGAAGCTTAATTATATCTTAATCTAACTATGATTCAACCTGTTAAGTGTTTGGTGCACCTACCATGGATTCTAGAATCACTAAAATTTGGTTTAAATAAGTATATTGGTATGTGCCTATATACTTACATTTTCAAAGAAGTAACAACTAACAACTAGACAAAGATAAAAATATTTAACTTTTGCGTGGGATCATATCTACGTGAATTGGGCAGCTCCTCAGTGAAGCTAATAGGGGTCGATTTGGAAGAACCCTGGTGCTGCCTGCCAGTTAAATAAGCTGATCATGCAGAAAGTTAGCATAAATTATTGACAGTTCACTTATCATAGATTGATTGCTGACTTAAAAGAACTAGATTCTAAGATGTGTAAACCTGTGTTAGGTGAAGCTTTTAGGTCGTTACGACTTGGAAGATTCGAGGTCTTTGTAATACATAATTTCTTATGAAAATTATTTGGATAGCCCACTAGTTTATGACATCTTTCAATGGTCTCCAATATTAACTGCAATAGTTGCATTTGCATATAAGGAAATGAAACTTCTGTAAGATATCTTCCATAATATCAATAATTAAACTATCAATTATTCATTTCATATTGGATAGTTCAAGATGACGTTTCGATATTCAAATGTTCACTTACACAGTTTAATATAGTTGCACTTTTTTTTTTTTTTTTTTTTTTTTTTTTTTTTTTTCAAATATATTTTGATATGAATTCAAACACAATAATAATTGGAGTTAAAGTTGTACTCCAAATACATTAAAAGAGAAGCTAATGTTTATTAGAAAGCTTGTAATAAATAATTTGTTTATTTAATATACGTTTCAATGCGAGGTTTTAAGATTTGCGTTCATAAAATGATTGTAATGGTTTCTTTAAAGGTACCTTTTATAATTTTAAGACAGAATAATATGTGCATTATATAGGAAGTAAGATTTACAATTTCTCACCTGTAGCTTTGCATTAAGTTTTCCTTAATTTACGTTTAATTTTTTATAAAATAAAACTTTGCACATGATACTGATTCAACCCCGTACTGCAAAGCGAAGGCATTGAAACCTAGCTTGTTCAGATTAATTCTCATGCGAGCCATTGTCATGGATGTAATCCTACATTAGGCCCATGCCATTGAGACATGCAATTCAATTAAAAGGTAATGTTTTGAAAATCTTGATCAAATTATTTGAACTCTTGAAAAGAAATGTTGGAGATGGAAAACATACACTTTTTGGTGATAAAGTTTGGTTGGGAGGTGAAACACTAGCAACATGGTAGGCCATGACTCTTTGCTCTAGAGAGGAATCTGGCCCATTGCCATGTTTATGGATATATCGTTGGTCTTTGAGGAGGCCCGGCCATAATGGCCCTGGAAAAGATCAAATAAAAGAACTAGAAGGCATTTTAGCAGCATTTTTAATTAAGAAAAAAAGATGCATGGGAATGCATTCTAAATGAGTGCAAAAGTTTCATTCTTTACGTATCGAAGAACTTTATTAAAAAATATACAACTCTAGTACCCTCAACAGTTAAAGTTGTATCATAGAATTATTAAGGGCAAACAATAAAAATACTTGATGTACTATCTGTTAAAACTCATTACTGATATTGTCATTCTACAATATCTTACTTGTTTATTGAGAATAATTTTGTCGTTTCATAAGAATTCATATATTTATTTCCCCAAAAAAAAGTAAACAAAAAAACCTATAAAAAGCAAATATGTACAATCTGAAGGATATGTTTAGACCCAAAACACATAGGTAGAAATAACGAGCTTGTGATTCTCGCGTTTCTAGCAAGCAACAGGTTTTGGCGAATACTTCTATTTATTTTGTAGTGGCGGGTTCAAACTCCGTGATTAGTCGCACACAAGGTCGGTTACCGGCCATGGTTACTCAAAAACGTATACCGTATATCCAACTGTGGAAAAAATAGTTATAAACAGTTATACTAAGATATAAAACACACCAGAACTCATACCACCATCTACCCTTTTATTTTTATATCACAACATCACACAGTTGCATAATCATCCTATGATTTTGAGTTCTGTACAAGTTACAAAAGAAAGAAATAAATGACTAACAAAACACTCAAAAAACACAAACCCTGAGAGAGAAAAGTCACAAATACACACATACTTGATAATGAATAAACTAAGAGCACCCACATCAATAACTTGAGTTAAACTTTAACTCAGCGCCACGTCAGCGCCACATCAGCTTTAACACTTTAACTTTAACTCACAAAAAAACACCCACATTAATAACTCAACTTTAACTCAACTTTTCATATATTTTCAATTTCAACCCTAAACTAAAACTAATACTTTCATTTTTTTAAAAACCATAACATTAAATCTAAAAATATATTACATTACGAAATAATTAAAAAAAAAACATTACACCGAGGAGACATTTATTCATTGCGTACGCTTTGGCAACCCGTATTTTTCAATGATATGGTCCTTTTCCATATTAATCAGCTCCACGTAGTAAGGATCTTTGTCGGTAGTGTCGAGCAACAAAAATTCAAAGTTCCCTCGCCCGTATTGCTGATAATTGGTTTTCAGCGGTTGCTTGGTAAGCCTTGGCCGCTTCTTCACGTTTAACCCGATACTCCTCGCGCAAAGCCTCCCCAAATTGGACCGACGAAACAGATCCTCCGGTACTCGTTCCCCCGGTGCTTGCCGTTGTCTCGGACTTTTATTTCTTCGCAGCCCGCTTTTTTCCCATCGGGCGTGGTTGTTCATCATGACCAAACAAAGCCTCGTTTGCTTGGCTTGGGACATCACCGGTTAAATCAACCGTCTCCGGTGCGTCCCATTTCTTATGGGTACGCAAAACACCCCAAGCCTCCTCACTATTAAACGGCGCGCGTTTTTGCTCTCGTTACGGTACATTTTCTTGGCATGTGTGAGGATATCCATTTCATTTTCCCCACTTTTTTGATCCCGTTCGGCCCGTTTGAAACACGCGTTGAACTTTCCGCAAGAATGGTTCAACGTTCTCCACTTTGACTGTATCATATCTTTGCCGCGCTTATAATAATTTGCTTTGTTGAACTCATTTTGAACCCGCTGCCAAAACATATCTTTGGGTTGGGAACGACTGACTTGTTCGTCCTCACTTGCGGCCACCCAACACGTTGCAAGTAATTTTTCTTCACTTGGGGTCCAACGTTCATGCTTGTTGCCCCCTGCTTCAATTTCGTCATCTTCAGTCATTGGTTCTTTGGTTTTTTTGGACTTTCGTTTAGTACGAGTTTTGATTTTTTTTGGAGGAGACGTAGGTGTTTCGGGAACATCGTTAGTTTCCGTTTGGGATTGTTGAGTGAATTGGAGATTTTGAAAATTGGTGTTTAAGGTGTTTTGTTGTTGGGATTCTTGCCAAAATCTTAAAGTTTGATGTTGTTGATAAAGTTCTTGGCTCGACATACCGAATATGTTTGGATTTTCCCAATTCGGGTTGGATGATGAACCCGCGTATGGGTTCCCCCACCCACCGAGGAGGTTCGTAAACGAGTTAGGATTGTTGTTGTTGCCTTGAGACAATTGTTTTTGGCTATTAGAGTTGTAGTAAAGAATATAGTGAGTAGTGAAAGTGTGAAAAAATGAAGTGTGGTAAATGGGTATTTATATTGGTTGAAAAAAGGTTTTGGAAAATGTTTTTTTTTTTATTTTATTTATTTTTATTATTTTTTTTCTCACAAGTAGCCGTTAGTTTACGTTAGAGGGGGTAATTTGCAAATTTTTAAAAAATATAGCCGTTAGTGGCATTAATAAAGGGGGCTAATTGATTTTTTTTTTCTTTTACAAAACGCACCTTAACGTTACGTTAATGGACTAACGTGGCACGTTAACGCCCCGTTAACGCGCATGGTCCCAACGGGTGACGCACGAATAACGCGGGTTAAGAGATAAAGTCCTTTTATAACCTTGAAACCAAATATGTCTGCCATCTTTCTGCCGTCCAGCTTTGGTACTAATCTTCAAACTTTATTCACCTTCAGTCCCTGAATCTTGCACTTCTTACAAACACAAAACAAAACTCTTTTTTCCTTTTATAAAAAACTTTTAGCTTTTATTACATCTTATAAATCCTAATAGCTTATATTTAATACCCTCATAAGCTATTATGTATAAAAATCAACAAGACCAAGTTGATCTACAAAGTTTTTATGATCCTGTAATGGTAAACCTTTTGGAAAAATATATGCGACATTATCCTCAGACTTTACCTTAACTGTTTTATAATATCAGCTGCAAAATTTTCTCTTAAAAAGAACAAGTCTATTTCAAAATGTCTCATCCTTACATGAAAACTAGATTTCCACTATCTGCATACCATAAATATTATCACACTGCATAGATATAGGTAGTGTAACTTTTACCTTGAATTCAGCTAACATCTTTGGATCCAGATTATCTCACAAGCCATATTACTCATGGCTCTGTATTCTGCTTCACCCGATGATCTGGCTAAAACTAATTGTTTCTTACTTTTACAGGAAACAAGACTGTTTCCCATAAACACTACATGGCCTGTGACAGACTTTTTGGCAACTGATAAGGATTTATTTCATATCTTTTTAAGGGGTTATTTAGTCCCAAAATCGTATTAATATGATCAAATATTGCCTCAAACGTTTCTTTTTGTATTTTAGGTACTTGGGACAGAAAATTTGGAAATCGGCACTTTTTGGACATATTTGGACGAAAAAATGAAGAAAATGACGAAGTAGCGAAAATATGTCAGACAACGTGACGCCGTCACTTGTAGCTAAAGCTGGATTTTTAGTTCAAGATTAATAAGAGACGCCTCAGATAAATTCTGAAGACATTCAACCTGACGGCGTCAGGTGTTAATTGAGGATGAGAGTCACGTTAACAAGATACGGCCCAGAAGATTTACTAAGGGACGGCGACAAGACATATGTGACGGCGTCAGAAGTTACAAGCTGACGCCGTCATAACAGCGTCAGAAGTTACATATATATATACACACATATATATATATATATATATATATATATATATATATATATATATATATATATATATATATATATATATATATATATATATATATATATATA
>LBNU01027562.1:108099-123530 GCA_014162995.1 Artemisia annua | reverse complement strand
TAGTAAAAAGAACTAGAACAAGAAACGAAATTTAGCTGAAACGTGTAAAATTCTAAAAAACACAAGTTAATTAAAATTCGTTTAATGTACCAAATAAAAGAATAAGGATCTTGGTTATAGACAGACCCGTATCCCGACTCTACCATGCCACAACTGGGGCAATTGCCACCATTATGAGGGCCACCACACCATTGGCAACCCAAATGGTGTGGATACGACATATGAAAGAATCAAAGGTTAACAGAGGGTAAGAAATGAAGAATCAAAAAGATGAGAGGGTAAAGATGAATATTTTTGTGGTTTTTGATAAACATTTTGTACAAACAAAGAAGAAAAATCTTTTTGGCAATCGATCAGTCAAACGAATTAACTTCACGATTATTTTGGATTTTTATAAAAAGAGTGAAAATATGGACAAGGATATGGTAAATATACAATGATGTGAATATCCAAAGATCACTAATCTTCAAATACGTTTGAATACGCACACAACCTCCCCGGCAGCGGCGCCAAAATTTGACTGGCTCAGAAACAGTCAACTAAAGTCAACCAAGGAATTGGTCAACTAAAGTCAAACTATCTAAGGGCTCAATGCAAGTGTCCAAGGAGTATAGAATATTCCCGGGTCGTTTATTCCCCAGTGAGGTGTGAATTGTATCAAAAACGGATTTGTGATCGGGTGATTTTGGACAAGAAAGGGTTTTGATTGATCTTACACTAAGGAATAAAAGGAAATAGCTTAAATAAGCTAAAAGAACTAGAACAAGAAAGGAAATTAGCTAGAAACGTTTAAAATCTAAAAACACGAAAGTTAAATTAAAATTACGTTAATGTACCAAATAAAACGCGAGTTTAAAGAAATAAAAAGCCTACGGATGTGAAAATTAAAATTACGTTAATGTACCAAATAAAACGCGAGTTTAAAGAAATTAAAATTACGTTGTAGTATAGTGGTAAGTATTCCCGCCTGTCACGCGGGTGACCCGGGTTCGATCCCCGGCAGCGGCGCCAAAATTTGACTGGCTCAGAAACAGTCAACTAAAGTCAACCAAGGAATTGGTCAACTAAAGTCAAACTATCTAAGGGCTCAATGCAAGTGTCCAAGGAGTATAGAATATTCCCGGGTCGTTTATTCCCCAGTGAGGTGTGAATTGTATCAAAAACGGATTTGTGATCGGGTGATTTTGGACAAGAAAGGGTTTTGATTGATCTTACACTAAGGAATAAAAGGAAATAGCTTAAATAAGCTAAAAGAACTAGAACAAGAAAGGAAATTAGCTAGAAACGTTTAAAATCTAAAAACACGAAAGTTAAATTAAAATTACGTTAATGTACCAAATAAAACGCGAGTTTAAAGAAATAAAAAGCCTACGGATGTGAAAATTACTTTTTTACAAACCTAATGATAAAAGAAAATTATTGGAAAAAGAAAAATATTTATTACACTATTTATTTAATTATTATTAATTAAAAACTATTTAAATACTAATTAAACTAATTTAAATTATAATAAATAGTAAATGAAAAGTAATAAATCTAAAACTTTTTATAAAAATACTTAAGGTTGTCAGAGAATTAAGAAAAATATAAGAAGCTGGAAATGCTTATAAATAAGCAGAAAAATAAGCTGTATAAGTTTATTAAGCTAAAAATGGAAAAGAGTACTATAAATAAAACCCTAGAAAGATACAACACTAAGTGATAAGTAGGGGAGATGGTGCCCAGCCTCAGCTTGAGGTATGAACCAAATGGCTCAGGTTCGAATCCCACTCCCTACCATTTTTTTACAACTATTTTATTTATTTATTTTTTTCTTCTTTTTTTTTTGTTTTCTTCCCTTTGTTTCTGTTTGCAGCAACAACAACAATACCAATAACACAACAACAACACAAACAACTACAACAACAAACAAGAACAACAATAAGAACAATGAAACTCAGATTCAAAATTAAAAAAAAACAACAAGAACATGAACAGCAGCCACAGTGACAAATGAGGCTAAAGTGGGCTCAAAATAAGCCATGAAATAAGCACCTAAGGGAAATCCTAAAGCACTCCTATAAACTACACCTAAAGGGCTTCCTAAAACAACAAACACTTAATCCTAACCCTAACTATTCAACAATCTACAACCCTTCAAAAGTCTGCAAAAATCTGAGGAGCAGGGGAGACAAATGAGTGGACAGTCCACTTTGGGCTTATTTTTAAGCTAAAAAATAAGCTCCAAATCAAGATTTTCTTTTTGATTCACATACAATAGCAACCAAATAAAACATAAAAACAAGAATCACTTATTTCCAAACTATATTGAACCCTAGAAGTGACAAAGAGAATCTGCCCATTTTATCAGATACCACTTTTGACTTTTATGAAATTTATCCTAGTTTGACTTTGGTGAGATTTGGTGGATCACAGTTGACTGATAATGTGATTATAAGCTAATATGAGAGTTAACTAAACTAAATTAATCACTAATAAACCTACATGTGTGATTATGTAATCCTATAATGCTAACAGTGAACATGAAATGGACATTAAGATTGATTTTGACTTTTGATTAAAGAACAACTGGTTTTAATGACTTAACTTTGCTAATATTACCTAATGTGAGCTGTTGTGACTATATATTACTACTGAAACATAACCAAGGTCACTGAGCACCCCTGAACCAAACATCCCTATAATGGACTGTAAAGAAGATTTTCAAGGGATTTCAATGATTAAGTTCAAGAAGCTGTTTCATAGGGACTTATAATGAAATAATAAACTGAATGAAACACATAAACTCCACTCTGAGCAACTAACACCTAAAAAGCCAAATTATACTAAAATGGCAGTCAAATGAGATAACTGCCAATATGGAAAACTCATGATCCAGCAATCAATCTGAAGCAATGATCTAACTACCATACACCAAAAAAAAAGCACACAACAACACAGATAAGCAAGATTTAAGCATATGAACAGTAAAGAGTAAGAATTTGGGAAAATGCTTACAAAGGCTTGCAAACTGCAAAACTAGGAACCAAGGCCAACTAACTGATCCTATAGCTTCCCACAAAGCTCTATTACCATGGCCCTCCCATATTTACCATGCTCCATGCTTCATTCACCTTGTACACTGATTTTTATTTTTCTACTAATTTTATGGTATTTTTCGCAATTTTTGAGTAGCACTGAATAAAAGTGACTTAAAAACTTAGAAAGCTTATAAATGATTAAAAGTAACTTCTCTGAGATTAAGGACCCAATAAACAACAACTTGTAACAAGTTTGAAGTTAAGTTGTTAATTTCACTAAAAACAAAAATGCATAAACTGAAATTTGAACTTATAACTGAAATTGAAGCTTGAAATGAGTTTAAGGTACACTAAAATTACTTAATACAACATTATTAAACTAGAGATTACTGTTGGGTCTATTATTGATTTGATGATACAAAACAAGAAGAATGAAACATGAAGGGCTTAAAGTGACAAGATGGAAAACTACAAAAAGATGGAGAATTTTGAAGATTCTAGAAGATTTACTTAAAAGATTTAGTTTCCTAATTTTATTATGATTCCTCTTGTAAACCCTAAATGTCTCGATTATATAAAGAGACATAGGGTCATTAGTTTTATTAAGTACGTACAATGTAAACCTCAAAGGTGTGTGTGTGTGTGGGAACCTAGGCGTAGGGATTTGGGAAACGCCTAGGGTTTAGTTAGAGTTAGTTGGTTAGTCAGCCTCAAGGTCGTTCTACCTTGATCAAGTAGAATTGGGGTTGTAGATGTTTGTATGTTAGAGATGATAATGAAAAACCTTGTTGATAACATTGATATTCTTATTTATTATTCCGCTGCATGTTAGTCAATGTTATTGTTCCTAGATAATTAAAGGTTTAACAGCCTGGAGCCCGTAACGATCAAGGAGTGCTGGGTTCCTACATGTGGTATCAGAGCCTGGGGCTCTCGATATCTAGGAATTACAAGGTTTACTGTCGTCGAAGAATTCATGGTGGGAGAAGGTACGATCTGTGTTCAAAGAATTATTCATGTTAATCGTTATTTTTATTCAAGGGTATTCGATCTGTTTGTTTGATTTTTGACGTGGCGACAAAAAGGTCAGATGACAAAACAATGAATTCGTAATCTTCAAATTCTATATTATAGATTCAATTTATGAAGATAAGAGTCATTATTTTAAAGATTGCATGCTACTGATTCTATTGTCTTCATTATTATTAATTGGAGTTTGTCGCCTGTTGCATCACCAATTCTTTTACATGGGGTCCATGGTCATGTATGATTATTAGTTTAAAAGTGGATTTTATAACCTGGTACATTAATTGGTTTGTGAATCGGTGTAAAAGGTTTCTGTTTTTGGTCGAATGATTTTTGTTTTGGTGGAGAAGAGAAGTAGCAAAAGTGATTGTTGACCTCTAGACTAGAACAATTATTTGATTGGTCCGTTCAAGTCACATGGGAAGGTGGTCTTCAAAGGTACTCCGTATTTAATTTATTATTTTGATGCTGTTTCATGAAGTTGGAGTCATACAGTACTACATGGATTATTTAATTGGTCGAGATTGTTCATGGGTCAGTACATGGTTACAAAGTACTGTTCTTTATCTCATTCAATGTACTGCTTGTTCATGTTTCAAAGTACTGCTTGAGATATGTTTCAAGGTACTGCTCCACTGACTTCAAAGTACTGCCTCTTTGTTTTCAAAGAACTATTCGATATATCAAAGTACTGCTGCTATGAATGAAAGTACTGCTATCTTTCAAAGTACTGCTCGCTCATTCTTCGAAAGTACTGCTGCTGCGTGTCTCATTGAAAGTACTGATCAAAGTACTGCTCCATGGTTTCAAAATGTGCTGGGTTCCTACATGTGGTATCAGAGCCTGGGGCTCGTGATATCTAGGGATTACAAGGTGTTTTGAAGTCGAATCTATGAAGAAAAAGATGTCGAAGAGCAGATTTAGAAAAGGTACTGTCGATTGATTATTTTTTTGGATTTTAAGGGATTGAACTTTATGAGTGTCAACATAATACAACACGGTAACTTTTCTTGTAATCATGTTGACTGTATCTGATTGGTTAATCTCGTACTACAAATATATAAATTGGTCAAGGTGTATTTATTGGGTTTGTCGTGGTTTACATGTGCACTAAATTCTTAATTCACAAACCTAGCTAGTACTGGTTTAATTAATCATCAACGTGGGTCTGCTGCTCGTTAATTGGAAAAAGATTTTGTTTTGTCTCTTGGAAGCGTTGCTATCTTTTTGTGATTGGTAGAGATTAAGTCATGAATGTGCAATTGGTCTGTGGTAATACGGAGTATTTGTTTATTAGTTTTCGCATGTGACTTAATTTGTTGATGATTGTGGGGCTATACATAAACAATGATTCGTTCACTGCTTGACTGATTTAACCTTGTACTAATGAGGAGATCGATTATTTTAAACATTCAAGTATCACGTGGGAGAGTGGGTTGAAGTTAATTAATGGATCAGTTTGGATGTGGTTGTTTATGTTTTTCGCTGCTCGAGTATTTATCCAAAGTGTTGCTGCCATTTTAAAGTACTGCTCTCATATGTTACAAAGTACTGCTTCCACTTTTCAAGAGTACTGCTGTTCAAATTTATCAAAGTACTGTTGCTGCGTTTCAAGGTACTGCTCCATGGTTTTAAAGTACTGCTCACTATTACAAGGTACTGTTTATTGCAAAGTACCGCTGTGATTTATAAGAGCTTTATGGTTTAATATATATGCATGGTTTACGAGTAGTAAGGGGAAGTACATATGCTTAAGTCGAGATGAGTTTGATTGGTTTTGGATTACACACACAGAGTTGTTTGTTCGTTCGTTCACACACACAGGAAGAATTTTTGTTCTTAAAGGTTTCAAAAGGCTCGTTATTTGGTTCATTTGATTAATTGATTACGAAGAAGGTTGAATATCATCTATTTGATATTGTAGTTGAGTTTCACAGGTGCGTGTTCTTATCATATCTCAAAGTGAGTGTTACACTTTGGAGATAACTTGTTTGTGCTTTATTGTTGTGACAAAGACTTGATGAATCTAGCAAAGGTGTGTGATCTACAAACTGAAGGTGCTCAATGCTCACATTTGCTATCACTTTAAGGAGTTACGTTGTAGTGCTTAGTGTCTCATCTAGTTGAAGATTTGTCAAGAGGTTGCGGTCTACTTATACTTTTTGTGCTTCTAGTATGAGTTTGGAGTCACGTGGATAGTGCAAGATATAAGACGCAAGTTTGGGAAATTCAACTTCTTCATCAAATTCGTTTTACTCGGTTTTCTTCACAAGTGATCATTACAAGGAGCCTACAGATTTGAAGAATCATAGAGATGATTAACACATTGATTTACGGGGAAGTATTTTATCATGTGTTTTAATCATTTGATGTACATGCACCACTCAAGGGGAAGCTTTCAATTCGTTCACTATTTGTTGATAACAAAAAGGGGAAGAAATCTTGGAGTGGCATAGCATAGTTTAAGGGGAAGACAAGATTGTTTCATTCATGGTGAGATTTAATTTTCTCAACTTTTCTACTTCGTCTAGGGAAGTTCGTACAAGATTCGTGTTTGTTTTGTTACCATCAAATAGGGGAAGATTGTTGGGATCTATCGATTTGATGATATCAAACAAGAAGAATGAAACATGGGAAGGGGCTTAAAAGTGAACAAGATGGGAAACTACAAAAAGATGGAGAATTTGGGAAGATTTTAGAGATTTACTTAAAAGATTTAGTTTCTAATTGTATTATGATTCTCTTGTAAACCTAGATGTCTCTAGGGGTATATAAAGAGACAATGAGGTCACTTAGTTTTATTGGTAGCGTGACAGAATGTGTAATTTTACACTAAAGGTTGTGTGTGTTTTTGGACCTAGGCGTAGGGATTTTGGAAACGCCTAGGGTTTAGTTAGAGTTAGTTGGTTAGTTCAGAGCCCGAAGGTCGTTCTCCTTGATCAAGTAGGATGTTGGGGCTGTTAAATTATGTTTAGAGTAGAGGATGATGGACGAAGTACAACGCTTGGTTGATATGATAATGATATTGCTTTTATGTGGGTGTATTCCGCTGTGCTTATTATTTCATTGTGCTTAATGCTATCGCCTAGATTAAAGGTTTAACACCTAGCCCGTAACGATCAAGTGTGCGTGGTCCTACAAAAGTCTTTGCACCTGTGGTAAGAGGTTGAGGCAATTAGGCGTATTTTGTCATTTTGCCCTGCCTATATGGGGTTTTGTGGTCATATGAAATGGATGTGAAAACGTGCTGTTCCTCTTATGGCAAGATTAATGGAGGTTAAGTCGTAGTGTCACTCAACCTAAGGATTGAAGATCCTCAGAATCCAAAGAGAGGTGTACAAGGTTGTGAAAGCTTTATATGTACTTCATCAACACCCAGAGCATGGTATGCAGATTGTCACAACTTTCTTTTGGAGCCATGGTGTTATAGAAAGAGGTGCTATTGATAAAACACTCTTCATTAAAAAGGATTCCAGAGATATCATTCTTGTTCAAGTTTATGTGGATTGATATATTCTTTTTTCCAAAAAAGAGCTTGGGAGCAGAGATTGAGACCTTAATGAGAAGGGTGAGTTTCCAAATGGGTGGCTATGGGGAGCTTTACTTTTCTTGGGCTTACAAGTGAACCAAAAGCCTGGAAGGGATTTTTATCAGCTAAGTAGAGGTATGTGAAAGACATTCTCAAAAAGTGTTGATTGTGGAGAATATTAGGACTGCAAACTAACCTGTATGAAGTGCCAGAGCAGCTAAGACGATCAGAGAATGAAGCCAGATGAAGTTTGTGATGGTCAACCTGTACCGCAGATCAATGATTGGTTCACTTAGTGTACCTAACAGCTCAGGCCTGACATCACATTTGCGCAGTCAGGGTGCTTGTTCTGAGACCCAAGTCCACACCATTGACTTGCCCCTTGACCTGCGTTAAAGAAAATCTTTCAAGTAAATGCTGAGAAGGCCAACCTAAGTTAGGTCGTTTGCGTTACCAAGAGGATTTTTCCATTTGTGTTAGAAGTTAGCCAGGGTGACAGTGATGTATGCTGGTGGNGTACTTCTTCATTGTCTGAGCAACAAGAGTACTGCTTGGAATGAATTTCCCAAAACCATAGCATCTGCTTTGGTAGGATTGGCAACTAACCAGCCATTCAACTTCTCTTGGATGATCTTAAATGGAATGATTAATCACATAAAGAAGAAGTCTCCATTCTTGATGTATCCTAGGTTTATACAGGTGTTTTTGAATAAACAGCTTGAAGGTATTCCTAAGCCTCAAGATTTTTTACCAGTTATTGTGCTTCCTGACAAGGTGTTCACATTCATGGCTACAAAGAGTCCTCTCTTTTCTGGTCAAGATACACCTCTTACTGCATATATGCTGGAAGTAGCACAAGCTGTTAGAGATGCTTCAGAGGATGCTTCTGAACATGGAGATTCTGCTTCAACTCCATCTCACCAATCTGAGCAGTCACTTTCTAATGAAGAAGATGTTTTACAACATACTGTTTCTTCACCAGTTCAAAAAGTTTCTGAAAATACTGCTTCTACAGAAAAGACTGTTTCTCTGCAAGGTCCCGTTCTAAATGACTCAGGTCATGGTATTAGTCAACCATCCACCCCCAATGATTATACTTCCACAGATGGAAATCAGACATCTGAAGGAGATGAGGGAGTGATGGCTGATAAAAATACACCTGATGACATTGTTGTTCTGGATAATTATGCCTTAACAAGAGAATTAAGGAGATTAAAGAAGGCATATGATGATCAAACTGCACAACTCTTGACGTTAAGAACTAAGTTCAAAAGATTGAAGAAGTCTGTTTGGCCTCTTATTACACATCATAGATTGTGGGTTAAATCTCAGAAGAAGCATGGTCAACATCCTGAGAAGGTCTTAAAAGCAAAGAAAAGAAAGCTAAGAAAGCTATCTTCATTCACATTGGGGAGGAATAAGGAGACTGTGAATTTGAATGAAGCTGCTAATAATAAAGATGTTGTTGATGATCAAAAGACTGTGAATTTGAATGAAGCTGCTAATAATGAAGATGTTGTTGATGATCAAAAGACTATGGATAAAAAGACTGCTGATCAAAATATTCCACAGACACCACTTGAAGATCAAACTTCTCATCAAGATATTGTTGAAAGAAGAAGTGATGAGACTGAGCAAGTAAATCTTCAAGAAGCTGACACTCAAGTCAGAAGTGGTGATACAGAAGAATTGGATCTGGAAGGTACTGGTGTTGGTATTAATAATGAAGATACTGCTCAAAGTACTATGAGACAGTTTCACATTACACCAAGGACCTTGGACTTTGAAGAAGATGTGGGTCCATCAAATCCAGTTCAGAAAGAAGAGGAGATGATTAAGCCTACTAACAGTGATGATGAAACCATTGCTGAGATTATGCTCAATATGTCAAGACCTAGAGGTATTAGTATTCCTGGAGTTGAACAAACTCAAGATCTGCAACCTTCTCCTAAGCCCACTCAAGCAATTGATCCTAAAGATAAAGGAAAAGGAATTCTGGTGGAATCAGAGAAGAAGAAGAAAAAGAAATTATTCACTATGGAGCAGATAAGGGCTTATCAAGAAGCTCAAAGTGAAGCAGCTGTTAAGAAGCTTCAAGCAGAACTTGATGCTGAGTATGAAAAAGAAAGACAAGAAGCTGCTGTTCAACCAAAGAAATCAATGACAAAGGCTCAAGAACGAAATTTTTATATGGGCTATTTGAAAGGAAGAGGATACAAGGGTCTGAACAAGTTGAATCACTCACAAATGAAGGAATTATATGATGCTGTCAGAGCTGAATATCAAAGACAAGTAGATGGCATTGTTGGTTATGATACTGTAGAAGGAAGGAAGCTAATGGAAGAAAGCAACAAAAGAAAGAGAATAACAACTAGGTCACAGTCATCAAAGAAGTCTAAACTTACTATAGAGTTAAGGACCAATACTGTTGATGAACTGAGAAATTATTTAAGAGTTGTTGATTTTGAGCTTCCTAAGTCAGAAGAAGTTTCTACTACAAAATCAAAGATATCTGATTTAGAGGTTATTGAATCAGAAAAGGATGGTGATTATTTTGTTTTCCATAGAAAAGATGAAAGTTTTAGAGCATTCAATCTGCTGGTTGATATATTGCACCTGATAAATAGAGAAGATTTGTTTGATCTACATCAACAAATTCAAGCTTATTTTAAAGATATTCCACTCAATGGAATTGGTGTAGTATTGCTGGGAGATTTGACTACTATGTGGGAAACAGAAGAAACTAGCACAGATGATATTTGGAAAGATCAAGAAGTATGGGAGATTCTAAGCTGGAGATTCTTTTCAAATGCTGGTGTTCATACCTTAGAGCTGGAAGATGGTACAATGATCTACATGTTGGCAGAAAGGAGATATCCTCTTACAAGAGATTTGATGCTGAGGATGCTGGATCATGGTATGGAAGTTGAAGAAGAAGATGAAACAGCTCTAATGGTGATTAATTTGTTCATCAATTGGACAATTTTGAAGGATGATGATTGAAAAATACTGGTATGATCTTAATTGTATAAAATCTTTTGAATAAACAAGTACTTTATTCAAAGTACTGCTGATCAAACAGTACTTTCCCAAAGTACTGCTTGCAGCTTAAAACCAGTTACATTCTTTTGGAATAACAATTTTTGTCATGTGCAAAATAATTTTTGAAGCACAAATAATTACAGCAACAAATTGTTTTTGAGTAACACATGGTGTTAGTACTTGTACTACACGACAAATGGTATTCAACTCACCATGTTTAACAGACAAGAAAGAGTTTGATTCATCATGAGGGTACGGCTCTGATGTGACAATCAAATCCGTTTTTAGTTGACAATTTACTAAAAATTGTATGGTTTCAACTCACCATATCTGAAATAAGTGAAGAGTTGACTAGCCCACAAGAAAATGGCTTGTGGTAAAGGCTGTGGAAAATCCATTTATATGGTAATTAGTTCACCATGGTTAAGATCTAAGAACTAACTAGTCCATAAGCAAACGGCTTTTGGTAAAGACTACTCAAATCCGTTGATAGCTGATGATTTGCTAAAAATCATATGGTTATCAATGTACCATGGTTTACTTAACCTAAACATTGGCTACTCCAGAGTTAATGGCTTTGGTAAAGAGACATCAAAATCCATTAATTTTCAATGATTCACCTCTCACAGGAGTTAACACACCTGGAAGTGATGAGAATAGTATGAAACTGAATATGATTTGATGTATCTAATGTTGCTGAGTAGCTGAGAAGAAGAGTTTAAGTTGCTGTAAAGATAAAAGTTTGTTGCTGATAAAGATTGCAAGTACTTTATGCTGATGATGACAAAACAACGAGTATATTTTTCAAAGAAGACAATCTTTCCATGAAGATAAAGCTTACACAAAGAAAACTTGAAATCAAACAAGTAGAATTCAAGTTAGGGGAGGATTGTTGGGGTATAAAAGATCAAAGTACTGCTGGATATCAAAGTGCTGCTCTTCAGAGTACTGCTGAAGTATTAAAGTCAAAGTACTGCTAGTGATCAAAGTACTGCTCGTTGATAAGTCAAAGTACTGCTTGAAGATAAAGACTGAATATATTATTAGAATTAGAATATTATGTAATCTAGAATATTCTATAGTTAGGGATTGTATACTTGTCGTTCAAGTTATGTAAACCGACTAGGGTTTTCCTTGTGCCTATAAAAGGATCCCTAGGTTGGCATTAGAGATAATAGAGTTTTACGAATACGATTTAGAGAAGTTAGAGTTGTAATAGTCTGCATTCTACAAGAAGATTTAAGGTGTTATTATAATCAAAGTTTGATTAATTCTTCTTAGCTTTGTTAAGTAATTCCGCATACTTAATAGAGTAATTCAGTGTTTCATTGTTAGTAGATTAGGATTTATCCAAGGCTACTAAACCCTTAACAAGCTATATAATAGTTTGGTCAGAGTATAACGATCCAACAAGTTTTTTAATTGATTTGAGAAATGAATTGCTTCATAATTTCTCATTTCAATATGATTTAGTCCGATAAAGATACCAAATTCATACGCTAAGTAGTTATCGTTCTTCCCTTAAGAAGGTTTGCAAGAGACATGTGGTCCACATCAAGGATATTGGATACATACAAGGACTTTGGATTACATCAGAAATAGACATAAGTTGGCGAGTACATTTCACGCGCGACCAACTTTAGTCTTAACACTAGAACTCATGATCCATAATTCTTCAACATACATCCTTATTCTTGGGATTTTTTTTTTAACTTGCCTTAGTAACTTCTCAACTCCGAACCTTCACGGTTTCAATCCAAGACCTACCGCCAACTGCTAGGGTTGGAATCTAGGATCCAAGGCCCGATCTCAATCCGAAGTCTTAAAGCACCTTAGCTCATACATAGCAACGGGCTTTTGGGTAGCTCCGAAACCACATGCGTACTACGCTTATTCAACGATCTACAATACAACTTCAACTAGCGTGTATCCATGATGTGTACCCAATTTCCCAAGCAAAGATTCTCTTAAGAAGATAAAGAACTATTCATCGGCTAAACCTAACATCTTTAATTAGCACACAAGATATGGGGTGAAACAAGCTGATGGGAACGAAAGGCCACAAGTACCTTCGATGAGCTTTAAAGAGAACCACTACTCCACGTATGGCATCTAACTTCTAAATAAACACTATCATATCTCATTCTCCGCATTTTGAAAACCTCAATATTGAGATCCGCGGATACTTAGCCGATAATTTTAAGCCATGCATATATAAAGTAAAGTACGGGAGCCGACAAAAGAGTAGCTCCTTGTGTACAAAACTAGCAAAAGCTTTTATGATCATCTTTGGTTAAGGGAACATGCTAGGGCTCAACACGCCCGGATCAAGTCAAAATTTTTATTCTCACTCTTACCTAGTAGGAAAGTCAAACTTGGTGTCAAAACTTTTATTCTATTTTTGCATAATTTTTTATATTTTTTCTCATTTTTTCTTTGGAATTTTCAAAATTTTTCATTTTTTTTGGTTTTTTTTTAGGAAAACGGGGTTGCGAAAGTAAACGGCAATGGTGAAAGTGCTAGGTCAATCAAATCGAAGATTCACCCCCCAGACTAAAGATAAACATTGTCCTCAATGTTTAAAAAGGTAAGGGTAATCCTAACAATAAATCTAAGGCCGTTTATTAAGTATGCCAAAGATACCATTAGTCGATAAGATTTTAGATATAAGATTTCCAAGCAAGCAGCAATACATGGGACTCGAGTGGAGATGAGACGATCCACGAGCACGAGAGTCATCATGAATTGGGAAAATCTGCACAAACACAAACAACCAAGCAAGCACAAGATTGGAAGAGGTCACCCTCCTCGCGTTACTTATTAGAAACTAAAAAGCATAAATGGATAAGCATGGGGTGCCTCCCACGAAGCGCTTTGTTTTTGATCATCGAGTCACTTAGCTTGACTCTATCCCCGAATTTAGTTGTCCTTGGGGAAAGTTTGGAGATCCGGGATCACCAATGGTAGATCCCCTCCAAAGTAGTGTTTCAAACGATGACCGTTTACCTTAAAATTTTGCCCATTTGGTTGAGAAAGTTCAATAGTACCATATGGAAAAACTTGGGCAACGGTAAACGGTCCAGACCAACGGGACTTGAGCTTTCCAGAAAATATTTTCAACCTTGAGTTAAAGAGCAAAACTTGATCACCGACATTAAAAACATGATTTTTGATTTTTGAATCATGAATCCGTTTTGTTTTCTCCTTATAAATCAAATAATTTTCATAAGCTTGATCACGGAGTTCATTCAACTCATTCAACTGGATTTTTCGGTGATCACCCCCGGTTTTTAAATCATAATTCACATGTTTTAAAGCCCAGTAGGCGCGATGCTCTAGCTCAATCGGAAGATGACATGCCTTTCCGTACACGAGCTTGTAAGGGGTACAACCAATTGGTGTTTTATAAGCCGTGCGGAAGGCCCAGAGTGCATCATCTAACTTGTCCGACCAAGAAGAACGATTCTCACCCATGGTTCTTTCCAAAATTCTTTTTAGACCACGATTCGACACCTCGACTTGACCACTAGTTTGTTCTCGCTGCAATAACTGAACCGGCTGTGTCTGCGCTTATTGAGCCGATTCGTTCTAAGTTGAATACCAGGATCAAGCACAACATTGAAAGAATGCTTGAGTCAAATCCATTCTACCTTCGCACTAACAGGGATCCTCCACCACCGGAAGAACTATCTACTGAACAACTACAAACACTGTTAGCTGTTAGATCGTTATACTCTGACCAAACTATTATATAGCTTGTTAAGGGTTTAGTAGCCTTGGATAAATCCTAATCTACTAACAATGAAACACTGAATTACTCTATTAAGTATGCGGAATTACTTAACAAAGCTAAGAAGAATTAACCAAACTATGATAATAACACCTTAAATCTGCTTGTAGAATACAGACTATTACAACTCTAACTTCTCTAAATCGTATTCGTAAAACTCTCTTATCTCTAATGATATCTCTAATGCCAACCTAGGGATCCTAATTGGACAATTTTGAAGGATGATGATTGAGAAATACTGGTATGATCTTAATTGTATAAAATCTTTTGAATAAACAAGTACTTTATTCAAAGTACTGCTGATCAAACAGTACTTTCCCAAAGTACTGCTTGCAGCTTAAAACCAGTTACATTCTTTTGGAATAATAATTTTTGTCATGAGCAAAATAATTTTTGAAGCACAAGTAATTACAGCAACAAATTGTTTTTGAATAACACATGGTGTTAGTACTTGTACTACACGACAAATGGTATTCAACTCACCATGTTTAACAGACAAGAAAGAGTTTGATTCATCATGAGAGTACGGCTCTGATGTGACAATCAAATCCGTTTTTAGTTGACAATTTACTAAAAATTGTATGGTTTCAACTCACCATATCTGAAATAAGTGAAGAGTTGACTAGCCCACAAGAAAATGGCTTGTGGTAAAGGCTGTGGAAAATCCATTTATATGGTAATTAGTTCACCATGGTTCAGATCTAAGAACTAACTAGTCCATAAGCAAACGGCTTCTGGTAAAGACTACTCAAATCCGTTGATAGCTGATGATTTGCTAAAAATCATATGGTTATCAATGTACCATGGTTTACTTAACCTAAACATTGGCTACTCCAGAGTTAATGGCTTTGGTAAAGAGACATCAAAATCCATTAATTTTCAATGATTCACCTCTCACAGGAGTTAACACACCTGGAAGTGATGAGAATAGTATGAAACTGAATATGATTTGATGTATCTAATGTTACTGAGTAGCTGAGAAGAAGAGTTTAAGTTGCTGTAAAGATAAAAGTTTGTTGCTGAT